>CAUYPO010017390.1:0-16193 GCA_963574435.1 Cheirogaleus major | reverse complement strand
TCCCCCACCCACCCTCGTCGAGACCATGCACAACTATGCATCTCACCCCCTCGAGGAAGCACGAACTTGTTCTGTGACAACCAGGAAGTTACCAGAAAACATCTTCTGTTGCCTAGACCACCGAGGCCCTAGCAAAGAGTTAACAGCCCTCCAAGGCTGAAAGCAAAAACCAAGTGTGATTTCTGAGCCAGTTCTCGACTTAATGACTTTCTCCAAGCTCAAATTCTGTGTTCTCCACGACTGTTCACGTCTTCCCTGGAAATTTTGCTCATGAAGCCGCTGGGGCTAGTTGCTGTCCATGGTGGCCAAACACTGCCTTGATCTGTCAGCCGGGAGCCTGACGGTTTGCTATTTTATTATCCCGTGTGGCTATATAGATGAGATCTGATGGCTCCTCATGGTTTTAGGGCCGTGGCCTTCAAATGCCCTCGCAGAGGAGCGTCTGTCTGTCCTGGTCTCCGCTCTCCGAGCCTCCCCGTCACAATTCCTGGCACCCTGCTCTCCCTGCCTGCTCACAGGGTGGGCCCCACGCACCTGCGCATTTCTGCACTCGCTGTTGCTGCCGCTTCTCAACTGCTGGCCCGGAAGACGAAAGGAAGAAGTTGTGGTGCGATGGGATGCGTCTGTGTTTCCCAAATTTCAGCTGTGGCTTTAATCTCTCCAGCCAGTAATCTCCCAGGAACCTGCCCCTTAATCAGACCAGCTTCCTCCCTGCACCCTCCCCTGACGATGAGGCTTCCACTTTCAATTGACGGCTGTTTCCTTTAATACCCAAGGGCCCAGCTAGGTGACTGCACGCTCTGATTATCACAAATCACAATGACAGCAGTTTGTTGAGCACCTATTATGTTCCAGGCATTTCCCAAAATGATAACCTAGCAAGCAATTATTTCCCCACCCCTATATATGAGAGCCTTTTTCTCTTAAACTGTGGTAGAATACGCATAACCTAAAATGCACCGCGTTGAGCATTTCTGAGTGCAGAGTGCAGCAGCTTAGTGCATTCACATTGTCGTAAATCAATATCCAGAACTTTTTTATCTCCCACACGTGAAACTCTACTCAGTAAACAATAACCTTTCCCCTCCCCCAGGCCTGGGGACCACCATTCCACTCTCTGTCTCTACGAATCTGACCACCGCAGACGTTTCATATCAATGGGCTCACGCGCAGTGTTTGTCTTTTGGGGACCGACTTATTTAACTTAGCATAGTGTCCTTAAAGTTTCATCCGTGTTGTAGCATTTGTTAGAATTTCCCTCCCTTTCAAGGCTGAACGATATTCCACTGAGTGTGTGGACCACACTTTCTTGATCTACTTATCTGTCGATGGACACTCAGTTTGTCTCCGTATCTTGGCTGTTGTGACGGCCCTGCTTGAACACGGTATGCAGATATCTCCTCAAGACCTCGTGTTTAATTCTGTCGGGTGTATGCTCGGAAGAGGAATTGCTGGATTATAGGGTGATTCTATGTTTAATTTTTTGAGGAATTTCCATGCTGTTTTTCCATGGCAGTTGCATCATTTAAAACTCTCACTAACAATACACGAGGGGTCTGGTTTCTTCAAATCCTCATCAACCCTGGTTATTTTCTGGGTTTCAGTGGTGGCCATGCTAACGGGCATGAGGTGCCTGTGAGGCCTCTTACGGGTGGGTGTGCAGAGACCGTCTCTGTGGCAGGACAGGGCCAGGCGGGCGCAGGTCTGCAGGGGGGGCGCTGGCCCGTCACCGTGCCGGGCACTGTGGGTGTGATCACTCAGCCCTGTGTCTCACGATGGGCCCCGCGGGCTCAAGTCAGAGATGCTGCCTGCCGCTCCACACCGTTTCAATGACTTCCCGGTAGCTGGGATCTAACGCTGGGATTCAAAGCTGATGCCCGTGATCTCCCCGCGGTGCCCACCGCCGTCTTTTTAGAGCGATTACATTTTCAGCATGCTCTAACCTGCGTCCCTGTGAGTGGTAGGGCCGCTGCTTCCCTGGGGCAGGGACGCCGACCACTTGTGAACATTGACGATGCCGTGTGTGTCTGGGACGTGCAGGTGGGGCTGCAGACGAGGCCGGCCCCTCTCACTGTGGGGACTGGGGACTGTGCCGAGCTCAGCCTCAGGGACACGAGAGCCCCCGGGTGGGCAGAGAAAGGCGGAGGGAGGAGTGGACGTGCTGGTGTCCCAGAGGAGGCACACCCTCCTAGATGTCCAGGGTCGCCCCAGGTGGTCGCTGGAGGGAGGGGTGGCCATGGCTTTCATGTCAGACACCCTGGGCTGGCACCATGGTTTGTCACGAGCCCGCCGGGAGAACCAGGGAACACAGGACTCCCAGGGAGACAGATCCCTGCTCTGTAACAGGGCAGTGCGGTGGCCAGGGCGGGACGAGGACCCGCTCCCACGTCACCCTCCCTGGACGTGCTAGAAAAGGTGCCAGCCTGGGCGTCCACAGAGTCTCATCCCAGCTCAGACGTGGTCCAGCTGTGAGACCTTGGACCAATGACCAGAAACCTTTATTTCCACGTCTACACCGTGGATCCAACTGTGGAGCGCACGCTTCCAGCTGGCTTGAGAGAAGAAAGGGTCACACACGAGCGGCACTTAGTGCAATTGCTGGCACAGAAATGTGCAAACGTCTTAGTTATTCTGAATCTTCATCTCCTTTCATCCGCTTTTTGTGAATTCGTTTATAATGCTGGAAGCGTGACGTGGCCTCCAGGGTCTCAGGTTCATCCTACGTAGAACCTTGAGCTAACGAACGGTCTCTAAGGACACTTCCAACTTTCATACTTGGGTTTATTTAAAAAAAAAAAAATTCACCAAACTATCTAAAATAAATGGGATTTTGCAATTAGCTTCTTATTGTCACTGAACTCAGTAACGAAGGGGCTGAGGGCTGGTTTCCCTTCCACGGTTTTTCCGTCTCACTGTTCACCAGGACGGATGTCGCCACTCACTCTCAGGTAGCTACGCAGAGTGACGCGACCTAATTGCGTGCTCTGCAACCTCACATGGGCAGAATCTCACAGTCTCTCATGATAATGCCCCTGTGCTTCCCCGAGGGGGCTCTGCGGAACTCCGGGTTAATTATGCGCGCTCCGAACAGGGTCTTGGCGGGGCGGGGTCATGGAGGGAGACCCTGTGCGGTCAGCCCACTTGTCCTTCCCGGCGCTCACGCTGCAGGGACGTCGTCCCCTGCAGCCGGGGGACAAGTGGTGGCATTTTTCTGTGCAGTTATACGAATTCTTCACCTTTGCAGAGCTGTTCATGGCAGGCAAAATGCATTCGTGGATAATACTTCATTAGATTCACCAATAAACTCAGCAAGTGGCAGACAAAGAGATATTGCCTATATTTGTATAATTGAGGAAACCGGGGCTCAGAAAGACCGACTCTTGCCTGTAGTCATGAAGCCGGGTTCTGGCAGGACCAGGACTCCAGCGCCAGGCCCGGGACCCCAAGCTCGGGGTCATTGCTTCCGAGGGGGGGGAGGGTTACGTCCCCCAGAGGGGGGCTTGCAAACAGGAGGCCGAGCGCCCTCCGTCCCCGACCACCCACCCCCACCCTCTCCGCACGCGTGAGTTTTCCCTCTCGAACACAGCCCCAAACCTTCCATTATTTTAATCGCTTTCAGTGGCGTCTAAATCTGATTATCCGCTCCCCCGTCGCCCCGAACGGAAGCACAGCTCACCGTCGTTGCCGCCCACGGTCGTCATTAGAGACCTTGGCTGTCTGTGACCCTGCGATGCTCCCGGCGCTAAATTATTCAGAACTTGCTCCTGCGCCGCTGGGCTGCAGACCGCTCCTGCCCGGCCCGGCTTTGCTTCGTGCTGTTTCTCATTTTCCCTCGCCGTCAGCTGCTGTTTCTGGCTGCTGTTGGTCGGTCAGCTTTACGCAGTCACGTGTCATGTTGTGCGTTGTCCTGTGTGGCCTGTGCGGGGACCAGGCCGTACGCGTGTGAGGCCGGTGTGGAAGGGGAGCGAGCGTGGGGCTCCGTGAAGCCCTCAGAGTCTCTCCACGGCGTCGGGTCCCTCTGAGCTGGGAGCTCCTCCACTCGTCTTCGGAGTCTCAGCTGCGTCCTTCCCAGCAGGGGGTCACCGAGTGTGTGGCCTCTGGACACGTTATGAGTTTCTGTCACCATCGTGCCTCCACCTGCAAGCTCACCAAGCTGCCCGCCACTAGCTGGGGTGGTGGCCGATGGGTGCAGGTCCTGCGCTCGGCCACCTCCAGTGCCGCCTCTGCCCAGCACAGCAGCTGTTGGCCGTGAGCGGGTTATTGCACCTCCATGAGCCTCAGTTTGTGCAGCTGTGAAATGGGGACAATGCCTATCTTCAGGATGCTTTAAACAACAGAGCGCATGTGTACAACATGGCCCTCGGGTAGCAGATTCTCAGCAGAAAGTAGCCATCGTGATGCCGCAACGATGCCGATTACTTCCTTAACATACGAGCGTTTATGGAGAACCTGCCGAGTGCCGGAGGCTGTTCCAGGTGCTGCAGACACAGGAAAGAATGAGAAAAGCACACAAAACCATGCCAGGGAGCTCGCAGCCTGGTGAACAGACACAGAGTAGACGAGCCAAGCGCACAGCAGAGCAGGGCAGTGGGCGTGGGAGGGACCGGCAAGGAAGACACAGGCAGGACGTGAGAAGGGAGGTGGCAGGAGGGTCAGAGAGAGCAGGCCCTAGGTGGGCAGAATGGGCTCGGCAGCTGGGGTGTGGCTGGCAAGTGAGAGATGTGACCCGAGGGACGTTTCAGATGCACGCCGGGTGGCTCGGGCGGAGGGGGGAGGGGAGGACGTGCTGAGGGTTTAGGCGTAGAGATCGGGGAAGTTGCTAGATTTCTGAGGCCTCGTTGGCAGACCGGAGGCCGGACACCGGGGAAGGGGAGGCGTAAAGAACGAGCAGGCTGTGGCCAAAGGGGTCATGGACGGTCATGGGCGAGGACTGCATTAGGGTGGGAGAACAGGGCTGTGCTTTGGAGACATGGAATCCGAGACGGCTGTTAGCCAGACGTGGGCTGTGCGGCGGGAGCTGTACAGGCCTGGACGAGGTGCCGTGGAGGTGACAGGTGCGGGCTGGGACGTCAACAGCGCCCAGGGGACACTCACCGTGGACTCCTAGGGGGACCCTCCAGGGATGATGAGAACAGAGGAGGGGAGAGGGATGGAGCCCCGGTCGGAGGAGGAGGAGGAGGAGGAGCAGGGACCCGGGAGACAGTCGCCGGGGAAGGATGGCTGGAACCCGGCAGGGAGGGAAGGTGACGTGTCAGAGAGGACGTGTTTGCACCTGTCAGATACTGTCGTGGTTCAGGAAAGCTGGAGACTGAGATTTACCTTTCAGAGTTCACCTGGTAGCCCTGAAAGAGCAGCCCCAGCAGACAGCGACTGGGATGTGCTGAGGAGAGAACAGCAGGTTATGCCGTCTTGCAAGAAGACAGGGTGGTGGCTGGGGACGTGGGCCCGGGGCAAGGCAGGGGCTCAAGGCCCAGGACGATCTGGAGCTGAGAGACTGGTGGGTGTGACAAGTCTCTGGCCTGGAACTCGCCGAGAAGCAAGGCGGAGTCCCCTGCCGTGAGCAGGTGCTGTCCCGGGGCCCAGAGCGGCTGTTCCTGACCTTTGCTGCACATTCAACCGCCCCCCCACCCCGGGATCTTTTAAAATCCTGGTGCCCAAGCTGCTCCAAGACCGACCCACCCAAAATCGCTGGGGGGAGAGAGACCAGGTGCCAGCACTTTGTGAATTCCGGAGGGATCCGTTGTGCAGCTGAGACTGAGCACCGCTGACCGAGGGAGGGGATGTCTCAGCAGGTGCGGCCACGGGGTGAGTCACGGCGGGGCAGGTGCAGAGGAGCTGCCTGGAGCACTGAGGCCGGTGACCGACCGCTCTCGGGAAACGTCACTCTCCTCTGCCTGCAGGAGAGACCTGCACGCCTGGCTGAGGAACCCCTGCCTTTCTGCTCCAGAGCCCCGCCCCCAAGACCTCCCTCACCTCCCCACACACCTGCGCAAAGTTCTTACACTCCAGTGCGTATCCTGGTGTTTCTCACCCTTTCCTCCTGGGCTGAGCAGACCCCTGGGCCAGCCACGAAGGGCAGGCGGTGTCCTGTGCTGGCGGGTGTCGCGGTCTCACCTTCAGTTAGAAAGAACAGGCAGAGAAGTGGGGTTATGCACAGTGACACTTGACCACCAGCTCCTTTCTGTCTTTGGACAGACATTTAGTGAGCACCTGTTGTGTGCCAGGCTCTGTCGTAGGTGCTGGGTGTATAATGGTGGCGAAGTCCCTCTAACATGTCTTTTGTCCCTCTTCTCTGCAATATCTCACTTCAACAGCACACACTTTTTTTTTTAGACAGAGTCTCACTCTGTTGTCCGGGCTGGAGTGCCGTGGCGTCATCATAGCTCACTGCAGCCTGGAACTCCTGGTCTCAAGCGATCCTTCTGCCTCAGCCTCCTGAGTAGCTGGCACTATAGGGTCACGTCACCTCTCCTGGCTAAGTTTTGTATTATCAGTAGAGACAGGTCTTGCTCTTGCTCAGGCTGGTTTCGGTCCCCCAACCCTCAAGCGATCTTCCCTCCTCGGCCTCCCAGAGTGCTAGGATTGCAGGCGTGAGCCACCGCGCCCGGCCAACTGCACACTCCTCTGTCTGCCTTGTTGCAATAGCTTCCGTACAGGGTCTTCTGCCTCCGTTCTCACTGTCGTTCAGCCGTTGAGCACCCTGGAGCCAGGGCGGCACCCCCCCGCAGGGCCACTCTCCAGCTGAGTGCGACCTCGCCACCTCGGGATCAAGTTCTGGGTCTTGTGTGTGAGCACAAGTGTCCTCCCTGCCTCGAGTCTCACGCCTTGGCCACGTCCCTCCCGGCTCCGAGCTCCCAGGCCTGTGTACGCACTGCTGAAGCCACGGCGATCGCGCCCCGTGAATTAAGTGCGTGTGTTCCCGCTCACCTCTAGCTGGGAGCCCACGCTGTTTGCTCTGCCTGCCACGATGTTCTCCC
The DNA here is from genome assembly GCA_963574435.1 of Cheirogaleus major. Lineage (NCBI taxonomy): Eukaryota > Metazoa > Chordata > Mammalia > Primates > Cheirogaleidae > Cheirogaleus > Cheirogaleus major. The sequence continues at coordinate 9,216 of CAUYPO010017390.1, read as the reverse complement.
TGACTCTGCATTTTAATTGCCTGTTTTAAATCCCCTCCGCAGAGCGAGCGATTGCAGGCGTTGCTTCCTTGCGTTCAGGTGCCTGGCGCGGTGTTTGCTCTGCCCAGAAGAGTAAGACATTCTAATCATAGGGTAGGAAGAGGGTGACAATGTACTTGGGGACACTGGGACCCTCTACAAACGTAAGGGTGTGTCACTTCAATACGCTGGCTCTTGGATCATCTTGAAATCCGGGTTTGAAATGAATCCTGTCTTTGCTCTTCCTTCCAAATCATTAGTAAAAATGGCAAATCCAGCCGCTGTGCCCACTCAGCACGGCGGCCGGTTCCCAATTCATCCCATTGTATTTATTACAAATGTAGTTATCCTCGGCCCATGGAAACTCCGAGGAGCTCTACGACTGACCTTCATTGGAGCCCAGACATGTTCTTCCTGTCCTGGGCGTGCTTCCCTGGCCGGCCCCGTGGGGTGACGGGACGCTGCACTCAGATGAATTTTGCCGATCAGTAAAGCTCACCAATTCCAGCAGCAACACTTAAAGCACACACAGATCGTTTTGAGTTGAAATATTTCTAAAACAGATTACACGCTTTCATGTACACACAACACGAGACACGTACTTTAGTCATTCATCGACGTTGTCACAAATATCGACCGAATCCCATGAAACGGTCAGTCACTCTCGGTAGCTCTGGAACTGGCGAGGCCGTTTCCCGTGCACTGAATGACCAAAACATGGAGCGAGTTCTGAGTTTCTGTGCAGTTTATCCTTCTCCTCTCATGGCAAGCTGTTGGAAATTTTTTAAAGGTAGGTTTATGGGTGATTTATTTTCTTCTTTCTACTTTTCTGATTTTTAAGTAAAAGATGTAGTCTATGCACATTCCTTCAGTGGTAAATATTTATCTTAAATGGGGAAACACACCCCTGGGAAACAGAGGAGTTACTGCTTCGGTGGGGGCCCAGCGCTGTGGGAAAGCTCGGAGCAGGAGGGACTTCCCTAAAGAAATCGTCTCGGAAAGGCTGGCTACGGTGTCGATTGGTGCAAATCTAGGGGTGGATTCCTTTAAGAGGGGATGACGAGGCCGGGCACGGTGGCTCACGCCTGTAATCCTAGCACTCTGGGAGGCCGAGGTAGGTGGATCGCTCAAGGTCAGGAGTTCAAGACTAGCCTGAGCAAGAGCGAGACCCCCTCTCTACTAAAAAAAAAAAAAATAGAAAAAAATTAATTGGCAAACAAAAAAATATATATATATGGAAAAAATTAGACGGGCATGGTGGCGCATGCCTGCAGTCCCTACTACTAGGGAGGCTGAGGCAGGAGGATCGCTTGAGCCCAGGAGTCTGAGGTTGCTGTGAGCTAGGCTGACGCCACGGCACTCTAGCCCGGGCAACACAGTGAGACTCTGTGTCAAAAGAAAAAAAAAAAAAAGAGGGGAGGACGTGATTAGAAATTCGGGTCATATTTGTGTGGCTCTTAGAACCGTGGAGATGGAGTCGAATCCCAGCTGTGCCACTTCTCGGCCATGCGGCCCTGGGTAAGGCCCACCTGCCTCACTGGTGAATTGTCACCGATGCCAACGAGCTCTGCTGTGTCGTGAAACTGCCCCAGACTGGGGACGGGGCCCAGATGACTCAAGGCTCTACCCTGAGAGACATGACAGCTGGGAAAACTTCCACTAGAGCGAGTTTAGTGGGAGTCACCGTGAACCCAAGTCTCAGGGACGGTGCACGTACGTGGGGTGTTGAAGCTGGAAAATCCTTTAACTGCTTTCCTTTGGCCCTTAAGGTTTCAAAGTCATAATTTCCAGATGTCCAGTGACCAGAATCAGAGGTTCTCCTCACTGGGGAGCTGTGTTCGACCTACTCTGTACAGCCTCGCTGCAAAAGTCGGTCTCACGCTTGACGAAGCCGCAGGCTCGGGGCGGCATCCGATGCTTCAGAGATCTCTCCCGGCAGTGGCGCTTTCGGCCGAGGAAGGCGTCGGAGGAGGGCGCGGGGCCACCAGCCTTGGAGAGAGGGCCACGGCCACGGGCACCAAGTACAGACAGACACTAAAGGCTCCCGTGCTGGGCACAGGAGGAATGACTGCAGCAGGTAAGGAGTCTCCAGGTGAGGAGACGTGGCCTAGAGCCGTGCGGCAGCCGCTGAGACCCCCCCCTCCAGTGGCGTCTCCTGCCGGCTCCCTGCGCCCGCCCCGGTGGGGCCCTGCTGCTCCTTCAAAATCCCATTTTCTTGGTTCTCCTTATCACTGAGGTGACAGGGTGACATTTTTAAACTGCTTGACAAATTCCAAGGGGAAGCCGAAGGGAAAGATTATAGGTTAAAAATAGTCTCGTTTCCAAAGCGCTGGGTTTCGACCTAAGCTGACTGCACTTCGAGAGTCCTGCGGCTCCTGGGCTGCCTGGTGGGGTCCTGGGGGGTCCTGGGGGCATCCAGGGGGTGTCCAGGGGGTGTCCAGGGAGTGTCCTGGGGGGTGTCCAGGGGGTGTCCTGGGGGTGTCCTGGGGGGATGTCCTGGGGGTGTCCAGGGCTCCCACCTTGATACTGGCTGCTCGGCCCCAGTCCTGCCTCGGGTCTTGCTATCCCAGGGCCGTGGCCCCTCCCTTCCCGGGGGGGGTTCCGCAGGCTCCCAGCCGCCCCCCTCCCGGGAGGCCCAGCAAAGGGAGGCCCTGGCGGGAAGTGGGGAGGACTCAAGGGCCAGAGGGGCCCCTCCTTCTTTTCCTGCCTGGACAGTGTTTGTGGCAGCCGCTGCCGAGTGGGCCTTCACGGACAGACGGGCCCCCCTCACTCAGGCCTCACAGCCCCCCCCCCCCGCCTCTTCCTCCTTCCTGCCGCCTGGATGCCACCCTGGCCCTCGGGCGGGGCCTCCGGCCGCCTGGGCTGGGGTCTGAGCGTCTCCGTCTCTCAGGGCAACCCAGGCATTCGCGTGGGCTCTGTCCCGACGGCACCCCCGCCACGGCCCTCCGTCCCTCTGCGGCCTCCACACTGTCATCTGTGCTGCTGCGACTGGCCTCGTCGTCAGTTCAGCCGAATGTCGTTCTCTCCCCCCACCATGGAACGTTCCAGATTTCTTGCCCTTGGTTCCAGTTTCTGGCCTAAGAGGAGCTCACGGTTCACAGATGATTCCCATCGGAACGTCACACGCATTGCCCGACTTTTCTGGCGTTAGGCCCACCGTTGGAGTGATAAGAAACGGTTCATCAGGAGCGAAGTTTCTCCACGGAGGGCGGAGCTGTGGGCGTCCTCCCTGGAGGCTTTGGACCTCAGTGCCTCTCTCCCCTCCTGCAGGGAGCACGCGGGAGCTGCCGGCACCTTCCCCAAGCAGGTGCCAACCGTGATGCGTTGGTTCAACTTTCCAAAGAGCCCCGCTGAGCACTTTAGGCAAGATTCCTGGCTGTCGGGATGAGCTAAGAAAAGAAACAAGAGATAAAGTTTCCTGCTCTTCACACATTCACAATCCAGGGAGGGAAACAGACAATGAGCAAAAATCATGATCCGTAAGTCAGCTAAGCAGCATTAGAAGTTGGTCTTTAGGGAGATAAAAAATGGAAGGTGGAGCAGGCTGCAGGGTTTGGAAGCACCGTGGGGTATGGTTGTGTATTGCCTCTGCCAGAGCCCGGGCTTGGCCACCACGGAGGTGGAGTTAAACCAATGAGGAAAGATGTGAGCATGGAGTGAGTGCCTCAGTGCACTGGGAACAGCATGGGGAACCACATGACTGTGTGCAGAGGAAGGGGACCAGAGGAGAGGGATCCAGTAGGGAGCACTGTTGTGCGTAATCCCCGCAAATCAGAGGCCCCTCTGTCCCAGTCTTAAGGAGGTGACAAGCCCAAGGAACGAATCTAATGACATAAAGTGGCTGGAAGTTACTCAGATCCCGTGTCTGAGTTTTGCAGAGAAGTTCGGCCCACATCATAACCCCTCTTACGCCCCATAGCATGTCCTTTCCCAGCGCCCCCAGTTCCTTGAGATCCCCAAAGTCGTCTCGGGCGTTTCGGTCCCCAAAGCCCCACAGTCCTCTTTGCACGTGGAAAATGTGTGTGCCCCGTTTTCCATTGTCCCTGTCGTCTCTGACTCTCCTCTGCCGTGGCTGACCCGGCGCTCCGCCCACAGACGCTCTTCTCTGCTCAGGAGGGAGAACATCCGGCGAGTGATCACGGGTTCTCTGTAGGAGGCCGGGGGAGGAGAAGGGCTGCGGATGCTGCTGGGTTAACTCGGTGCCTTAAGCACAGGGGCCCGGGGGAGCCAAGTCTACAAGGGGTGGTGGGATGCTCCATGTCTGAGGGTCCGGCAGTCCCAGTGGGCTGCAGGATTTGTGGGATCAGAGGTGGCTTCTCACACTTTCAAGGTCGTGGTAGGCACAGCCTCAGAAGCTCAGCTTAAAACAGAAAGAGACACGAACCGGCTGCCAGGAATAATGGAGATTTCAACGAAGGGGGTTGTTGTCTCGTTCCTATGTTTGCGTGCTGAGAAAGACGGACACACACTGTTAGGGTGCCGTCCAGAGCTCGTAGAGAGGGACGGTTTGAGGGCAGAGGGTCCCATTCCTATTATTGCAAGACTTCCTTTTGTCAAAATATAACCTTCCTTCTTCTCGTCCTGGGAGATTGCAAGCCCCTGGGCTGCCCGGACAGCCCCTGCCCGGGACGGGTCTCAGGTGTCCTGTGCAGACGGGCAGGTGTTTGCCGCAGCCCCGAGACTCCCCCCTTCCAGCAGGCAACTGGGCTATATTTATTTTATTTTTTTTAAATACTTATTTGCTAAGGACGGTCTTCAGCCCTCCAGGAGACGGGTGGACATTCGCCGAGACAGCGCGTTCCTGAGTGAGAGTCGTGTCCCCGCCAGTGTGGGCTGGGCCTCCTCCCGCCTTGACCCATCCAAACGCTCCTCGTTAAATAACGCGGCAGGACGCATCATCCTGCAGCAGCGTCTCGCTTCTCGCTCCCAAATTCTATTCACGTCCTCAAGCACGACTCTGGGGAAACAGGCAGCCGCTTCCGGCCAAGAGAAGAAATCCAGGGCAAATCCCGTTTCTCCATGCCAGGCCCTGACCGGAGACGTCACGTCAAGCTGTGTCCCTGCGGCGGAGGCAGAGAGTCACCCTGTCCCCAGGACAGCCGGGGAGAGCGAGGCAGGAGGAGGGAAGGTGGGAGCCTCGCAGGGCGCAGGAGGAGGAGCCTCCGGGTCAGCTCAGCACACGGCGGAGACCTGAGCCTCGAGCCAGCCAGGGAGTTGTATCCCTCACCAGGCAGCCGGACGCCGCAGGCAGTGGAGCAGAGAGCAGAGTCGGTGCCGCGGAGCTGGCCCAGCAGCGAGGGGGGGGGTTGGGAGAAGACGAAGGGAGGTGGGTGAGGGGAAAGGGCAGAAGCTGCCCTGGCTTGTCCGGGACTCGGGTGAGTCCCAGCTCTGTTCCTGCTTTGGCATCACGTCGACCCCTCATCGCCACCACGGTGACACCGAGCTTCCTGGGAGGGACAGGGCCTCCCCAGGCTCCCCGGCCAGATGGGGTCCCCACAGCCAGCTGCTGCTCCCTGGTTCCCGCCTCACATCCATCCTTCGGGGCCCAAAGGCAACAGGGGAACATGGAGGTCAACAGCTTTGAAGGACGTTCAACCCAGGCCTGTTCAGGAAGGGGTGTGGGGTGAGTGCCGCTCACCAGCTGCAGGGCTAGCCGAGCAGACGGTCAGCACCACCGCCAGGCCGGGGTGGGGACCCCGGGGCCGTGCAGGGGCTCTTGGAGTGGGGCAGTGTCCCCCAGGTGAGAAGCTGCCACCCAGATGGTGCAGGGATGGCCCCGGGAGGGAAGCCCCCTCCTCACTCAGCCTCCTTCCAGTACTCCCCTTTGTCCAAACCCAGCCCCAAGGACAGGGAAGTTGCCCACTGACACCCATGTCCACGTCCCTGCAGTCAGCCTCAGGCAGGGCCAGGCCGGTGGGCACGGCCCTGCCAGCCACGCGGATCCCAGCTCACACCCACCCTGAGAGCACCTGCTGCGCAGGCAGCTGGGTCGATCCTGGCCCTGCTCTCCCTGCCCAGGCTGAGCAGGTCACCTTTCTCCAAAGGCCTCCTCGGCGTGCGCTGCCTGGCTGCAGACCCGCCACCCGGCGCCCACCTCCCCAGAGGCCACCCAGGCTGTGCCGCCATGGTGTGAACTTCGGGCTGGCAGAGGAAGGGAGGCTCACAGAGGCGGCTGCCGTGCCCAGGGCCACACGGCTGTCCCAGCTGTGCAGGCAGAGGAAGGCCCAAGTTCACACAGGCTGCCCACGCTGGGCACCATCAGCCCTGGCCTGACTCCACGTCCGTCCACGGACCACACAGGCCCGGGGCGTGCACGCAGTCTCAGCAGTCTGCACGCGCACACGCCAGCGCTCCCACTTTGTGTGCAAGGAGCCTGCACGTCTGTGTGTGTGTTCGGTCTGCCCTGTGCATGGCGACCCCCGAGGGCAGGCATCCTGCCCCGCCCGCCCGTGTCGCCAACGGCGAGAGCACTCGGTGGGCGCCCAGCCAGGGTGTCGCCGGCCCGCGTTGTCTAGTTCCTGCTCCAGGAGAGCAGGAAGTCTTCTCGTCTGACCGCTGGAAACACAGAAAGAGAGGAGACAGGTGTGAGCTTGTTTGTGAATCCTTTCCTCCCTCCACCCACCGTGTGATTACAATGTGAATAAATCAGCAGGTGACGGTAGGTCGCGAGGTCACAGCCACGGTGACACCTGTCCGGTTTCCTAGTGCACCTGCCCCTCCAGGCTGAGCGTGGAGCTCCCCGCAGGGGCGCAGTCTCGGCGTTGGCGAGGCCAGGCCTCCTCTCGACTTTCTCTCCAGAGTCAGCAGCGCCGCTGTCCTGAGAAAGACGCCCCAGCCTGCACGCTGCGCCCAGCGGTCTCCCCTCCCGGACGCGGGCGCGGCTGGCAGGCACATCAGAGGGCCTGGCAGCTGCGCCGGCCGCCGCTCTGAGCCGCGCTGACATCTTCCAGAGAGCCCCAGAGATCCGGCTGGGCGCCGGGGTCTGTTCAATGTGGAGCAACAGGCGGGCGCCGGGTGAGCTGTCAGCGGAGCAGTGAAAAGGGACACGCGGCTGTGTCAAAACTGACACGCCGGCTTCTGCTGGTCTTGCAGAAGAGTTCTGCCGCGATGTGACTGCCGCCGACACCCGGCGACAGAGCGGCTGGTCTCCGCGCTGGGTTGAAACCCATCCAGTTCCCTGTGCTTGCAGCGACGGCTTCCAATGCTAATTCCCCGAGCCGGGCACGAAACGCACGCACCGGCCCCGCTCGGCGCGGGCCCTTTGGAGTTGCTTGACGTACCTGTGATGGGAACAGCTGTGCCACGCGCTTTTGTGCGTTTTTGTTCCCTCAGTTTCAATTATGCAGTCAGAGAGTCTCTGGGCGCGCGAGAGGGAGCGAGCGGGCACGCTGATGTCGCCTTTCCTGTTTGATAAGAGCGGGCACAGGGGCTGATGCCTGGGAGGGGGCATCGGAGGCGCCAGGCAGACTTTCATCCTCCGCAGACACAGACTCGTCTGCTCATGCAGATGAGCTCGCTCGAAACACACCCCCACGTCCCGCTGAGCCGCCCGGGCTCACCGAGCCGTTCTTTCCACAGGACAAATAAAGGGTGAGTTTGCCAAGATCACGTCTGTGAACACAAGTAATTGATAGGGACGCCACGCAGCAAGGGTGGGCACCGTGGCAGAGCGAGGGAGCCCACCCCAAGGGTGGCCTTCGTGTGTGTGCACGTGTGTGCACGTGTGCATGTGTGTGCATCTGCACACGTGTGCATGTGTGTGCATATGTTTGCACATGTGTGTGCATGTGTGTGCATCTGCACATTTGTGGATGTGTGTGCATGTGTGCATGTGTGTGTGTGTGTATGCGAGAGAGAGATTTCCCACTTAGCACCTCTACTTTTCTTAGCCCTGAGACCCTCTGTCTTCTCTGTTGCAGACCCCCGTCTGCTCTCCCCTGGCAAGTGTGGGCCTGGTGCGGAGTGTGCGAGAGGCGGCCCCTCGATCCCAGACTCAGGAGATGGGTCCAAGGTCACTGTGGGGAAGAGATGGGCTTAGAACCCAGGTTTTCTGACCTCAGAGGAGCCACGGCTGGAAGAAGCCCCTTGTCTGTCCACTCCCTGTAGCTGCTGTGCCGGCCGAGGCCCAGCCGGTCGGCTCCCCCATCCCCGGGCCCCGTCATCGGCTGTGGCGGGCACCTTCCCGCCGGCAGGCTCTTCCTTGCCCATGCTTAGCGCTCGAATACACAGCTGACAGCTTTTCCAGAGGCAAGCACAGATTCCTAGACCTGCCCTGGACGTCTCGGTGGTTGTGCAAACACAGGAAGAGGTCGACTCCCCGTCGCTCCGGCAGTGAGGGCCACGCACGGGGCAGGCACAGCCCCTGGACGTGGGAGCCAGGCCCCCAGGCCTGGGCAGCGGGGACGATGGCAGGGCTGACCCCCCACCAAGGGAGGAAAGGCGTCTCACCCCAACCCTCAGACACAGTTTCCACACCGACGTTGCTCCAATGTCAGGGACACCCCCAGGCCGACGCCATCTCCTGCACGTAGGTTTGTGCGTGTAGCTCTGCGCTGCTGGGGCTTCCACACGCCCCGGGCCTGGGCCTGGCACTCCACCCCTCCCCCTGCACTGCGTCCAGGGACCCCTGGGCCTGGCCCTCCGCCCCTCCCCCTGCGCTGCGTCCAGGGACCCCCGGACCTGGCCCCTCCGCCCCTCCCCCTGTGCTGCGTCCAGGGACCCCTAGGCCTGGCCCTCCGCCCCTCCCCCTGTGCTGCGTCCAGGGACCCCTGGGCCTGGCCCGCCACCCCTTCCCCCTGCGCTGTGTCCAGGGACCCCCGGACCTGGCCCCTCCGCCCCTCCCCCTGCGCTGCGTCCAGGGACCCCTGGACCTGGCCCCTCCGCCCCTTCCCCCTGCGCTGTGTCCAGGGACCCCTGGGCCTGGCCCCTCCGCCCCTTCCCCCTGCGCTGTGTCCAGGGACCCCTGGGCCTGGCCCTCGGCCGGTCCCACTGCTCTGTGTCCAGGGACCCCTGGGCCTGGCCCTCAGCCGGTCCCACTGCGGGCAGCACCGGAGAGCCCAGGCTGGCGCCTGGGGTGTGGAGCGTGGGGTGTCCTCCCTGTGCCTCGATGTGTGGGGCCCACCTGCGGCCCCGCCCGCGGCTGACTTTCTGACGGCCCCTGGGCTGGTGTCCTGTGGCCGCCACAGCAGGAACCGCAGC
>CAUYPO010017388.1:0-16773 GCA_963574435.1 Cheirogaleus major | reverse complement strand
GTTTTTCCTTTAGGCTATTATTCCGCCTCCTACCACAGCAGTACCTGCACAGGAAGTGCTCCATCTGACCCTGCCCTGACCCCTACCTTGACCTTAGTGGAGGGGTCTGTGAACCCTTGGTGTCAGGACAGCCCCAGTGAGGCCAGAGAGGAGCTGGTAGTGGTGACCAGCTAATTCAAGGCTCAGGCAGAGGGAGGTGACTTGGAGTGCACAGGCTCTACAGTCGCTTCCCAGGCTCACCATCTCAGATTCAGGGGAAATTTAGGTTATCTTAGTCTCTTGTTTCCCAGGGACATGCAGAGAGAGGCGTGTGGTTTCCCGTCTGGTTTAAAGAGGTGACAGAAAGCCCTCTGCCAGGACAGGGGAGCCAACCCAGCAGTGCGGGCTGCCTCTGTTGGGGCACAGGGGCTAACGAGCCCCAGGGTGGAGGTTTTGACCCTAGCACTGTGCGGTGCGGCCACCATTGTCCTGGCAGGCTTCAGACAGGCTGACTAGCTCCCTTCTGCTAAAGCGAATGAAGTGTGGAAACCTCACCTCTCTGTGTTCCTTTACCACACTCCATTAATATAGTTGTTTTAAAATATCGCCTGTAACTGTATTTAGAACCGTATCACACAGTGTTAGAATTTTGTTTCAACCATCAAACGTAGTTGAGAAAACTCAAGAGAAGGAAAGCCTAATGTATTTACTGGCATTTTTTCTTACGTGTGTTTTTCTTCCTTCCTGATGTCCTGAGGTTCCGTCTTTTATCGCCTCCTTTCTGTTTGGAGAACTTCCTCTAGCTGTTCTTTTAGGTCGGTCTGCCGGTGACAGACTCTCTTAATTTTCATTCTTCTGAGAGTGTTTTAATCTCCCCTTCACTCCTGAGAAGTATTTTCCCTGGGCGTGGGGTTCGTTTTTGCACTTGAAGAATATTGTGCTACTTCCTTTTGGCCTCCTTGTTTTCTTATGTGAAATTTGCTGTGATTCTAATTGTTTTTTTTCTCTATAGCAAGATGTTATATTCTCTGGTTGCTTTCAAGATTTTTTTGTCCTTAGTTTTCAGGAGTTTCATTCCGATGCGTTTGGGTGTGTGGATTTCTTTGGGTTTATCCTGTTTGGGGTTTTCTCATCTTCTTGAATCTGAAGTTTTTGTCTTTTGCCAAATTGGGGGCAGTCTTAGGCCATTTTATTTTTTTGCCCCTCTCTCTCTTCTCCTTCCAGACTCCAGTGACATGAATATTAGATCTTTTGTAATAGTCCCATGGGCCTCTGAGACTTTCTCTCCCTTTTTTTGGTCAATTTTCTCTCCGTTGTTCGGTTTGGGTGGTTTCTGCTGTCCCGTCATTGGCTCCCCGATTCTCCTCCTCTGACCGCTCCACTCTGCGGCTGAGTTTACCCACTGAACTTCGTATTTCAGTTATTATACTTTTAGATTATTAAATTTCCACTCAAAATACATCTTCTAGTTCTTTGCTGAAGCTTTTAACGTTTTATGCGTTTCGTTCATATTTGCGATTGCTCACTGCCGCATTTTTAGCTCGGTTGCTTTGACATTCTAGCCTCGCGGTCACCTCCATGTCGGCATCCAGCCACTATCCTTTTTCATTCCGTCAAAGATCTTCCCAGTTCTCCGTATGACGGGAGAGTTTCAGCTGAAACCTGGACATGTTCATCTTGTGCTACGAGACTCTGGATCTCATCAAACCCTTCCTACCAGGGGGCCTTCTCTGACGCTGCTCAGCCGGGGCAGGGGGCGGGGCGGCCCACTACTGCCGGGTGGGCGCAGAGCCTGGGTGTCCCATGCAGCCTCCACTGGCGTCCAGGTGAGCGGGGGTCTTCTCTCCTGCTGGACGGGGTGGGAGCTCCGGCCTCCCATGTGGGCTCCGTGGACCCTGTGCTGGGGTGGCCTCAGCCCCGCTGGGTGGCGTCAGGCCCTGATTCAGCACTGAGCCGCCTGCCCACTGGGGGAGGGCAGAGTCTGGGGCTCCCCGCCCGGCCCATGCTGTGGCTACGAGGTGTGTCCGCGGCCTTCTCTGCAGCGTCCAAGAAGGGCTGGGGTGTTAATTGTCACTGTCTCAAAGTTTTCTCTCCCGCAAGGCTGCCCTTTCCTCAGCCTTTGGCTAGAGGCGGCTTTCGCTGGGGTTTCTTGGGCCTGTGCCCCCTGATGTTTCTGGGCGGCAGGTGTCTCTGTCTCTCAGCCTGGGATAGACGAGGCAGAAAGAACAGCCAGGGAGCCTGCCCTTGCGTCCTCCCCTAGGGCCCAAGTTCCTAGCCGGCCTGCCTTCCCTCTGTCTGCCAGGGGGTTTCCATGTTTTGTTCTAACGTCCCGGGTTTTAGTCGTGCTCAGCAGGAGAAATAGGAAAGCAGTGTGTCTACTTCACGAGGCTGAGGGTATATGGGTTCCTTTTGTAATCAGAAAAATTAAAATTCACTGTAATCCTAGCACTCTGGGAGGCCGAGGCGGGAGGATCGCTCAAGGTCAGGAGTTCAAGACCAGTCTGAGCAAGAGCGAGACCCCGTCTCCACTATAAATAGAAAGAAATTAATTGGCCAACTAAAAATATATAGAAAAAATTAGCCGGGCATGGTGGCGCGTGCCTGTAGTCTCAGCTACTTTGGAGACTGAGGCAGAAGGATTGCTTGAGCCCAGGAGTTTGAGGTTGCTGTGAGCTAGGCTGACGCCACGGCACTCTACTCCGGGAAAAGAGTGAGACTCTGTCTCAAAAAAAAAAAATTAAAATTCAGTAGTGTTTCATCAAGTGCTGTGTATTAACTGAGTTGAAGAAATTAAAGAAGGAACAGAAGACTGCCTCAAAGCTGAAATACATCTTCCGAGGAAGAACTGGGGGGGCTGGCTGTCACAGAACTGAGTCATAAAGTGACTTTTTTGCTCGTAAACTTTTGTTTGACTATTTTGACCACAGCGGCCCACGAACTGTTGCACGTTCATTGGTGACCAAGGCAGGTCAGCGCAAGGAAAGGGACGCACAGCCTCACGGTTTCATGCGGCCGCTGCCGGGGAGGGGACGTGGGTGGCCCCATCTTACTCTGCTCTGGCTCTTAGCTGCGCCGGGGGTCACGGTCTGGTCCAGGTCCTCCCCAGAAGGTCTGTCCAGGGTTCGCGACGGTCAGGAAGCGAAGGTGGGGGCGCGGGTGGGCGCCGTGCCGCCCTGCCCTCCCAGGCAGCCAGTGCGGGCCGCGGCTTCCTGTCCCTGCGCGTCCAGCGCGGGCCACTGTCTCCCTTGGGGGGGAGAGCAGGGTGAGGTTTCCAGGCTCAGACGGGGGCTGAAACCGAGTCAGCCCTTCTCACTGCACTTCCGCACGCGAGGGAGGCTCAGTCGTTGTGTTCGGAGGACAAAGTGGGGCGGTGGCGGATCTGCGGTAGGCTCCAGCCCCCTCCTCCTGCCCTGCGCTCTCCTCTGTGACACACGGGCGGGGGCTGCACCCTGGAGAGGAGGCTTCCTGCTCGCTCCTCACACTGTTGCTGCCGCAGGGACAGCCGGTGCCACCTGGCTCAGGGAACGTGCCGTGGCTCCCGTGTGCTCCCAGACGTCCGTTCATGCCCCAGGTGCGACGGGACGCCGGCTCTCGGGCAAACTGTGGGCTTAGCAGGTTCTTTTCACAGGATTCTCATCCCATCACTGTCCTCCTGGTGGCATCCTCAGGGGCAAACACACATTCGCCCCCCTAACGTCCACACGGCGGGTGTTTTCAGAGCCTGGTGGTCCGGGTGAAGTAGAGACTGGATGTGATGATGTAAAAAGGCCAGCGGAGCCTTACTCAGACTGGGCTGCCCCAGGGAAAGTCGGGTTTTATTCACGCATGGCACAGAGTCTGCGTCCCGGGTCACTGTCACACCACCTCTTTTGGAATCGGGGGAAAAGTATGTGCCTGGATATTCCCCCCATATCTGTATAAATCAAAGAACCAGGTTATATTTTGCACTGAGACATGTCCTCCTCCTCTTCCTCCTTCTCCTCCTCTGACTCTTTCTCCAAGCTGAACAAAAGCAGGTATTACATTCCAGTCTCTTCCATCCTGTGCACCTGTGTTACTCAAAACCCAATAAACTAGGAAGAAAAGTGTATTTCCCTCAAACCCTGGTTGTAATTCCTATTCTGCCACTAACTGGCTGTGCCACCTCGGGAAACTCACCCAGCCTTTCTGAACTTCGGCTTCCTGATTGGTGCGATTAAAGGGTTGGACCTTTAAGGCAGGCTGTCCAGGGGCTGTCACGCTGGGCATCAGTCCAGACTGCGTTCTCTTCACCAGGACTCGCACTGAAAAGTCAGTATGACTTGTGCATAGAACATCTTTTGATCACTCAGGTTCACTTCGAACAGGTTTTAAGAACATTGCTGTCTGCTGCTCCCAAGAGGGGTGGTGGGACTCGTCTGTTCTTCGTGGTGTCCAATGTCTGGATGGAAGGGGCTGGAGCTTGTTCTTCAGGCACGTTCTCACCGCCTGGTTCCTCTCCCCACTGACGTACCTCATTCCTGGGGCAATCTGAGCTTACTCAGCAAGGACGACCCTCAAATAAAACAGTCTTATTGATACAGTAAATTTCTGACTCAAGATACCGGGAAACTTGTTTCTTATTCAAAAACAACCTGAACATTTGGACTTTTATCCTGTGGGCGAGTGGGAGCTTCACAAGATGGTACAATTCAAAAAGTGCCCGAGGGAAAAAAAAATAAATAAAAAGAAAAAAGTGCCAGGTCTTGTCAATCTAAGCAACGAACAGAAAGAGACATTTATTCGTGAGCAGAGCTTCGCAGCGGGAACACACATGCCGCAGTGAACGACGCGCAGTCAGGCGGGTGAAAGAAGACAAAGGATTTTAAAGGAAAAACGAGGAGGATCAAATTGTTTTGAGAGAATTATCCTCGGCTACAAGGATCAATAACACGGGTGACGCTGTCCGGGGTTGGACAGGCAGTTGCTGGGCAGATGTCCTCACCAAAGTGTTTCTTGGGTAAGGTTGCGATGGCCTTTGTGCAAGGCTGTGGTTTTGCAGAGTCTTTTGTGATAGTTTTGTTGTCGGGCGATCGTGCATGAGAACCCTCCACAGCCTTCACAGCTCTATTTGTCAGGGCTTTTTTTTTTATTTTTAAAACACAGTGACTGTTTCGATGCTGACACTGTCACAGAGCCTCCCCGCCAGGCCTCTGTGGACGGGAGCAGTCGGGTGAGGGGTGTCGAGGGTTCAGGTTGGGGCAGCTCAACGCGTTGCTACCTTGTGCCCCTATTGACCTTGTGGGTGCAAAGTCCTGGGCACAGGTGACGTGGCGTCTGCATGCCAGCCTGAGGGAGGACGGTCTCAGGAGGGTCTGCCGGTCCTGCGTGCTCCCTGCCCCGCGCCCCTCATCTGGTTCACACTCTGCTCTCCTGGCGCCCGTGTGCCAGTCTGGTCGTGCTGGGTGGGCTCTGGCTTCTTGTAGGGGTGGCGCTGGCTCCGGCATCCTGGACAGTGCTGGCCCTGCCCATCAGGGAGCGCCGAGGGCCTTGGGAGAGTGGCTGCCGCCCTGTCCAGGTGGGAGGCTGCTGACTTCGGCCCTCTGCCCCGCAGGCTCATTGTAATGTGCTCACCCTAATTCCAGTTTAATATTCCCTTTTAAAGACACTCCTGGAGATACCAGGGGTTCAAACGAGGTGCATCAGCGAGCTCCTCCGGCAGAGAGCTATGCCAAGAGGCTGGGAGTGGCCTGGGGTGCCATCGTTAGGAAGCTTTGCTCAGGAGACCTGGGGACAGAGAAGGCAGTGAGGGGAGGTGCAGGGAGAAGGCGAGGCTGTGAGCAGGCTGTGGGAGAACTGGGACGGTGGGAGCTTGGAGAAGGGGTGGGGGGGCTGGCGAGTTCAGCGGGGGTCTGTGACGGCGAAGCCCCTCGACCCGCTGTGTGCAGGCCCCCCCCCCCACTGCACTCACTCAGATCTGCAGGTCTCGCGTGCGCCGGGCACGTGCCTTTCAGGCCAGTGAGTGGCCGTCCACGTCTGGGCCTGCGGGGAGCTCATGTTTTAGTGGAAGAGTAGAGAGCCCACGAGAAAAATAAATGAATATTTAACATCAGTTCGGAAGCGGGGTGAGGGTATGGATGGTCCGGGTGGGAGTGCACTAAGTGAGGGACGGTCCTGCAGAGCCCTGGGCAAGTTCCAGGCAGGAGCCCGGTCACTCAAGGGGCCGCTCCTTGGGGCGGGGCCGGTGGTGGCTCCCCTGTGCCTGATGGGGGGAGGCAGGGACGAGGGGTGGGCGCGCGGCAGGCTGAGCAGCTTGGGGAGGGGGCTGGCTCCTCAGGGTGACGGGAGAGGGGCTTTCTGGACCGAGTCGCCCGCAGGGTGGGGGTTCGCCGTTGCGTTGGTGGGTGAGGATGCAGCCGCCGCGAACGGGCCGTGGAGACAGCTCTGGCCGCTGCTCAGGAAGAGCCGATGCATCTGCCATTTCTTCTTACGTAAGCCTGTGTCCCAGAGATGGTAATAAGGGGCAGGTGGCATTCGTTTCTATAATGTGTCTTATTGAACCCGCTCTGCCTAAAATAGCATTTCAATCTGTCATCAATATAAAGTCGCTAATGAGATAGTGTGCCTGCAACACAGACTGTTGTCCACAGTCCGACATTCGGTGCCATTTGACACTTGTGGCTCCCACATCTCACGTGCCCAGGGGCCTTGTGGCCAGTGGCCACAGTGCTGGACAAGCAGGTCTGGGGTGAGAGGGGAGGGGTCAGGGCAGAGGTGCCTGGGGGCTCCCTGGGAGGGTCTCCCTCGTGGGTCCTCCCCTCCCTCAAAGAAGATGCGCGGGAGGACGCTGGGTCCCAGGGGGAGGGTCCTCCCAGTCTCCTTAGACACGGGGTCATGTTGCCTAAGCCATGCCCTCACTCTCCGTGGGGATCGGCAGAACATGCGGGACCCCCTCCGCCACCCCCAGAGTCCCCATTCCCACTGCGCTGTGGACTCCCGGCAGAGGGTTCTGGCCCATCAAAGAAACTGGATCTCCCCCCCTCCCGTGAGGAGGAGAGAGGGGCACGTCAGAAGTCAGTTGCGGAGGTGGGGACAGGCTGAGGTCCCAGGGCAGCTCCCGGGGTGTGAGCTCCACTCCCCCAGAGAGAGAGAGCGGCCAGTCTCGGGGAGTCAGCCCGCTCCTGCGATGCGGGATGTCGGGATGTTTGTTTTGACCGTTCAGATATGATAATCGTGTCAAAAATTGCTGTTATTCTACCAAACACCAGGAACAGACCCGTTGCAAACTTGTTAGCCTTGGCACCCTCGAGCATCCCAGCTTTGAAGCCTGCGGTATTCTTGCCGCAGAACCGTCTTTCTAAAGCCCAACTCTGCGCAAAGCTTCCTTGCAAGTCAAGTGTCTTTTCCCAACACTTTGCCCGTGTCCTCCTCTATCATAATCAGAGTCTGAGCGTCACAGGCCGATGGCGCAGCCTTCCCCAAGCCCCGTGAGCCTCGGTGTGTCCTTGAGCCAGGCCCGGGGTGGCCTCACTTTCCTTCCCACGGGACGAGGTCCTGCAGGGCCTTCCTTAAGATCTCAATTTCTGTGACTGTGGAAGGTCGGTCACTTAGGACAGACAGGAAGGAGGTCTCAGAGCCAGGATGTGGCCGCCGGGGCCCAGGCCCACCGCAGGGACCCCCGGGTCAGCTCCCTGGGCGGGAGGCTGCGGCTGCAGGGCCAGCGCCATCCATGCTCCAGCGGCCCCCGGGGCGCGGTGAATGGGCCGTTTGTGTTTCATGAACAGCCCAGCATAGCAGGAATGTGGCCCAGCCCCACATCGGGGTAAGAAGGAGCTGAGAAATCATAATAAAACACCCCTCCCGGGAAGCACTCGCATGAATCACAGCTAAGGTAATAATAACCCTTTTGGCAGATGCATTTTCTCTGCCCCCAGCCAAAGTACGTGCAGTCACACAAAGGGCCCTGTGACCGGTGGCGGCAGCCCTGCCAAGTGGACGCTCTTGCGGTTCTTAAATTCTGTTCTTTTCACAGGGCTGGGTCTGACGAGGAATTTAGAGGACTCTGATGCTTAATGAAACTTTCTGGGGCTGTGTTTATTTAACAGATACCTGTACTTACTGGGGCCCTCATCAGAGCAAAATAAACTCATAAAAATATCTTTACATTGATCTCATTTGTAGTTTCATATTGAGCAATTTCTCTCTTTTTGCCCAAGAGAGAAAATACCCTTCGTAGTGCTTCGTGGGCAGCCCGCGGAGGTTGAGGGTATCGTCACGTTCTTCCTGTCAAACCCAGCTCCCTGCAGTAGGTGACCAGGGTGACCTGCAGTAGGTGCAGGAAGGGCCCAGGCCGGACAGCATCAATTTGCCTCTTTTGCACATGCCGAGCTCAGATCTGAGACGCTGACCAGCGTCCTTGCCACGGGGACCTGGCCAGGGGCTGCGGTGATGACCCAGGGCATGTGCCAGCTCTCCCCTCTTTCTGGACTCAAATCAGCCTGAGGTCACCTGGAGGACTTCACTTTCCTCTCTGGGCCTCGGTTTCCTTATCTTTAAAATTAGAAGAAGGGCTATTTGGACCAGCAAATGCAAAGACCCTTCCTGCCTCGGCCACCTCCCACGCCCAGGACAGACACCAGCTGGTCAGCGACCCTCTTAGCGGAGGACAGACCCAGCCTCGGGTCACCCTCTGCGGAGCTCCGGGAGCAGTTGCGCCTGCTGCTGCCTCAGAGCCGCCAGGACACCGGCCATTCACTCATTCACTCCCTCTCTCACCCACTCATTCGTTCATTCACACAACCACTTCTCTGACTTCTTTACTTGGGCCATCCGTCCATGCGCTCAGAATAAACCTCTGCAAATTATTTCACAGAGTTTGGGTTTTCCCTGTTAATGCCACCCACAGCAGGGCTGGTGCTCCCAAGGGAGGTCCGTGGTCCCTGTGTGCACCACAGTGTTGGGGGTGGCGGTGACTGCAGGTCCCGCTGCCCAGAGGACCCAACATCTGCCCAGAAACGCTCTGAGGACCACACAAAGCCCCAAACCATTTCCCATGCACGCTGGGGACAAGTTTTCCTAAAATGCTAGATGATGTGCTTTCAATTCTACTAATTTTTTCACCACTTCTTAGACTTTATCAATCACTCCTTAAAAAGACACAGGTGGCAAGCTGCCGACTGCGGCAGAAAGCGCACAGCGGGTGTGCACGCAGGGCCAGCGTGCCCGTAGGAGAGCGTGCCACCAGCCGTGGGGGCGGGAGCGCGTGCCTGTATCCATGTGTGTATTCCACTTACCTGTGCACACCTGCGTGGGGTTTAATCTTCCCGAGAGCACGTGCAATGCTTAGTCACCGTAGAAAACTTGGTACACACAGAAAATAAGAAGAAAGCCTAACCCCCGTCCACCATACTCTGAGGAGCCCTGTGAATATTTTGTGCGTTTTCTTCCAAACTGGTGGCATTTGCACCGAGGCCCAGTGCCGGCATCCCCTACCCCTGAGGGCCCGGCTGTCCTCTCAGGACGTGAAGTCCCCCCCGCTGCCGGGAAGGGCTGCAAAGCCCGCTGACGAGGAGAGCATCGCTTGGCCTCCCTCAGGCCACGGAGGTCGGGCCCTCCAGACGTCGGGCCCTCCAGACCTCGGCCCTGGCCTGCTGTCTCCCGCCTCAGTTCTCACCGTGCTGAGCAGCCCTCTCTGCTGCCCGGTGCCCTGTCCCCAGCGGAGGCACATGCTGTGGCAGCCAGGGTGGGCCGTGGGCTGCTAAGCTCGGCATCTAAGTGCTTTGCGGGGCTCAGCGCAAAGTGAAATCACAGGGCCCTTGTACGGAACGCAGGAGAAAGGCTTTTCCTGTGGTCTCTCTCTTGACCTGTCACGGTGTGTTTTTACTCGCTACTCAACGTCCTGCAAGTGCAGACCCCCACAGGGGCCCAGGCCCACCCTGGGACTTGGCACTCGGGGCAGAGGTGGGGGCTGTGTGCCGACCCCAGTCCTCCGCACAGGTACTTACTGGGTGGCGGCAGAGGACACGTGCCGGGGAGGCCACGGGGCGGCTGATGTGGGCTCGGGCTGCCCAGACCCCTCCCAGGCTTCTGTCATTGGCCCAAGGCACCTCTCCCCGCGCCCCACCCCCAAAGGGCTGCAGGGAAAAGCGGGTTCTCTGAAATATGTGGGTTTACCTGACGGTCATGTTATTTTGCTATCCTGTCCTTCCATTACCTTTAAAAGAAACACTTTTGCAAAACTGTAGGGTCTGATTCTGGCACGTAGAATGGGTGAAGTTAGGTGTAAATCTTTGACTCTGTCCTCGGATAGTCACGCTGTCACGCTTGTCATCTGCCACGGGAGTGGGGAAAGCTCGATGGCTGCAGACAGCTCCCTCCACGGGTGACAGCTGATGTGACGGATGAGCGCCCCTGCCACATCTGCTTTGCTAAAAGACCCAGGGAAGGGCTGTCCCATGGGGGGTGCACTGGGCCCCGGGACGTGCACGTTTATCACAGAGCCGTTGAGAAGCATCGCCTCGGGCACACCTAGCACGCAGCGCGAGGGACACCTAGATGGGAAACACCTGTTCTCCCGGTGCGAGTCCGGCCAGGCATTGTTTCATATTTGTGTGTTTTCCTTTCAGTTCATTCAAACTCAATGTAGTGGTGAAATTAAGTACATCATCAACCTAGAGCTACCAAACCAAACACATAAATGGTAGGATTTGAGAAATCTGTAATAGCTGGGGCGAGTCTGGCCCCCGGCCAGCGGCCAGGCTGTACAATGGAGCAGTGTGTGCGCGGGGCCCCGCGAGCCCTCAGACCGCGGCCAGGAGGGCAGGTCTCCGCCCCGGGTGGCCTGGGGATCCCATCTAGCCTGGGGAAGGGCTGGAATGGGGCCCCGCAGGAGCTGGAGGCTGCTGGGGGCCTCTAACCTGCAGACGTGAGCCCCCAACGCCGGCTGTCGTCAGGAGGGCTGCGGGGGGAGCCGCGGTGCGGGCAGCAGGCGGCAGGATGCGGAGGAGGAAGGTGTGGAAATTTGACACAAATGCGAATGTTTTACCTTCTAAATCACCTTGGTCTTCGCCGTTGAAACTCACCCTGAACTTCCCACCCTGAATGTCTCACGGAGAGGGGGAGCTGGGCTGCTTCTCACTTTCCAAAGTCACAAGTCATAACTCTTTCTCCCGGCCGCAGCCGGTGGCAGGCTGAGTTCTGAATGTGCTGCCGAGACGGTGTGAAAATCTCTGAGAATATCTCGGGACCTTCCACCTCCACGCCCGCCGGATGCCGCGGAGAAGGGCCGAGTCCTGGGGTGGATTTCCGAGGCGGTTCTGTCGGGGTTTTGCTTTCCTAAGGAGCTCTTTCAGCCACGAGAGCCAAGCTCGTGTCCCCTCAGCTGGGAGGCGCTGAACGCCTTTGGCCCAGATGACTTCTGAGAGAACCGAGGCCCAGGAGCTCACGGGCACGGCCGTGCCGAGCACGCCTCCCCTCGCCGTGAGCGCAGTGGCCTGCACGCTGGGGCGCCGCGGCTTCCTGAGAGCCAGCCTCCAGCTGTTGTCACGTGTTCGTGGTGCCTGGACACTCCCTGGTGGACTTGGGGACAAGGACACGTGACCTTTCTCTGAACCCAAAGTGGCTGCTGGGGCGACTCATGGTCCCTGGGACTCAGGAACCAGACCCACCCCCAGGCCCCAGGGCCCCGGCCCAGCCTGCCTCCCGGTTTCTCCTCATTCGCAGTCCTCCCACTGTGGCAGGGCAACTGCAGGGGGGCTGCTCCCCAAAGCTCCGTCAGCTTCCTGGGGCTGCTGGAACAGATCGCCACAAACCCAGTCCCTTAGAACAACACACGTGTATGCTCTGACAGTTCTGGGGCCAGAAGTCCGCAATGGATCCTTCCAGGGGCTGTGAGGGGCAGATACATTTCCTTGCCATTGTCAGCATCTAGAGGCCGAGCATCCCTGACTCACGGCCTTTCCTGGAGCTGTACCCTCTTGCTTCCATTGTCACATCTCCTACTGCTGGACTGTGACAGGCCCAACAGCTGCTCCCGAGATGTTCACGATCTAATCCCTGCATCCTGTGAGCATCACCTTACGTGGCAGAGGATGTCTTAGTCCATTCGGGCTGCTACAACAAAATGCCGCAGACTGAGTGGCTTACGAACAACAGAAATTTATTTCATACAATTCTGGAGCCTGGGAGATCCAAGACCGAGGCACCGGCAGATGCGTTGTCTGGAGAGGATCTGAGTTCTAGTTCACAGATGACACCTTCTAGCTGCGACCTCACATGGCAGAAGGGCCAAGGCAGCTCTCTGGGGCCTCCTTAATGAGGGCACTGGTCCCATTCATGACCGAATCACATCCCAGAGGCCCCGCCTCCTAATACCGTCACCTTGCGGGTTAGGCTTCAACATATGAATTTTGGGGAAACACAAACATTCAGACCAGAGCAAGGGTCTTTGCAGATGTGACTGCGTTAGGGATTTGGGGATGGGGAGGTTATCCTGAGTGCAGTGGCCTCTAGAAGCTGGAAAAGGCGGGAACACAGGTTCTCCTCTGGAGTCTCCCAAAGGAGCCAGCCCTGCTGACACCTGGATTTTAGCCCAGCGAGGCTGAGCTTGGATTTCTGAGCTCTAGATTTTAAGAAAATAAATTTGTACTGTTCTAAGCCATCAAAGTGCCAGTTTGTTACAGCAGCGATAGGAAATTAATATGGGGGCATCTGTGTTTCTGCATGGGAGGGATGTGGGGGAGGCAGGGGACAGGGACTGGCCTGCAGCTGCCTGCACTTAACACTGAATGGTTTTCGCTTCGAGTTTGTACAGTTCAGGTGCCCGGGCTGTGCGCTCGTGAGGGAAGATTCTGGGCGCTTGTTCGGGGATGACGCCTCCCAGCACTGCTCAGCCCCTGCCTCCCAGGGGTGTGCATTTTCCTGCCAGGGCACATGATGGCAATCGCTAAAGCTCTAGCTTGATACTTACCTAGGTTTTTAAAAGCTTTATTTCTTTAAAAATGTACTTGTTCCTTTTATTAGTTATACGTGTAGAGAGTTTAGAGTCCAACAGGCCAAATAGCAGGGCTCTTGTACCGCTCCTCTCTCACTGGAGGCAAATGCTTTCGCTCTTTCAACCAATGCTTTTAATATTTACAAACTATTAAATAACACGTTTATGTTGCCACTTCCTGATTTTCCACTTCGGGTTTCGTCTGCCGACTTTCCACCCTGGAGGGCTCTGGCGAGCTCTCTTTAACCCCTCAGCCACACCTTGTCCTCTTCTCTGTCTTTGTCTCTCTGTGTGTCTGTCTCTATTTTGTTTCTTCATTTGCTTTGTTTTCCATGTATTTATCACCACGACAACCCAAAACTCTCCTCCGGTTGTAAAAATCTCCTTTAGAAACCATGTCTCGGCTGGGCGCGGTGGCTCACGCCTGTAATCCTAAGCTCTCTGGGAAGCTGAGGTGGGAGGATCGCTCAAGGTCAGGAGTTCGAAACCAGCCTGAGCAAGAGTGAGACCCCGTCTCTACTAAAAATAGAAAGAAAATTACTTGGACAACTAAAAATATATAGAAAAAATTAGCCGGTTATGGTAATGTGCGCCCACGTGGGAAATCGTTTCCCTCAGGATCTCGAGGGCACTGCTCCCCGTCTTCTGGCTTCCAGTGTCGGGGTTGAGAAGTCCCAGCACCACTCTGATTCTCGGTCCCTTGCGAATAGTAATGGCGGCCGTCCATCCTGTAGTAACTGCGTCCTGGGCGCTTCACTCACCCCCCTGGGAGGCAGGGCCCAGGCCCCCCATTTTTAGATGAGAAAAGTAGCTTCAGCCACACCCCAAGGCCACACAGCTGGGGAGCGGGTGGCACTGGGTACGGCCTGCACTTGACCTCTGACACGAGGCCTCTCTGGGGTCTCAGTTTCGCCCCCTCTGGTTGGAAGACCTGAATTTTCCTCCCAGCTCCCACTAGCACAGCCGGGGGCGGGGGGGCTCGCTCAGCATCCCCTTTTGTTGGGGTGCCTGCTGGGAAGGGTGGTGGGGCGGCAGCCCCATTTAGGGGCAGCACAGAGGGTTCCAGAGTGCTCACCACTTGGCTGCCTTCCTTTGGGTGTTTTCTCGATTGCTTTTGGTGGGACTCTGAGCTTTTAGCTCATCATTATCCACCTTGGTCTCAGGTCACCCATGTGGCTGCTTTTCAAGCTCAAAGTCTCCAGAACAGAACTTCTCAAACCATCCACATATTGTGCATCCATTAGCCACATCCTTCCCAAACATTTTGTTGATATTTTGAGCTGTCTGTGCTGCATTGGTTCCATCATGGAACTCATATTAAAAAATAACATGAATTTTTGACTTATCCATGGTTTCACAAAAATTGCTCTAAAAACTTTTGAAAGTTACAAACAAAGCGTGTGTTTTGTTTGTATCTGAAAGACTGAAGATGTACCTTGACAATAAAACAAGAAGTGTCAAGGTGAAATGTCAGAGATATCAACTGTCAAACTTAGTACTTAAGGAAATAAGACATTTCATACTTAAAAACCTTAGTAATTCACATATCATGCAATTTACCCTGCTGTGGTCTGAATGTTTGTGTCTCCCCAAAATTCACATGTTGAAAACCTCATCACCAAGGTGATGGTATTAGGGAGCGGAGCCTTTGAGAGGCTGATTAGGTCATGAGGCCAGAGCCCCCATGAATGGGACTGATACAGGAAAGTGGACCCCAAAACTGGGGTCTGGCCTGAAAGCCATGTAGGTTCTTGGCTTCACACAGGAAAGAATTCGAGAGCGAGCAGAGTACAGCAAAATCCAGTTTATTAAAGTACCAAAGAAACAGAAGCGAGGCTTGATCCACAGGTAGAGCAGCAGCTATCTCTCAGAGCAGCAGAGAGCAGCACCTTGCGGGTTTCTGGGGTCGTATTTTATACCTTCTATTTAATTTTATGTTAAGCATAGGGAAGATTATTTGTAAAATTTCTGGGAAAGGAGTGAGGAGTTCCTGGAACGGGGGGTCCCTCTTCTTTTTAAACCATATAGAGTAACTTCCAGGAGTTGCCATGGCATTTGCAAATTGTCATGGCAATAGTGAGAGTTTCTTTTAGTATGCTAATGTATTATAAGTATGCTAAAGTATTATAAGGAGGATATAATGAGCAATGAGGGTAATCTGAGGTCGTTTTTTTCCGTAGCCATCTGGGTTCTAGCTGGTTTTGGCCGGTTTCTCTGCTGTCTCTTGTATCAGGGTCTCTTATGACTCTATGTCAAGCAGGGCCTGATGTTTCCCCATCTCAGGATTAGTGTCCTTATAAAAGAGAACCCAGGAGCTATTCTCCTTCCTCCCTTCCACCATGTGAGGACACAGCTAGAAGGCACCGTCTATGAACCAGAAAGCAGGCCTTTAGCAGATACTGAACCTGTGGGCACTTTGATATTGGACGTCCCCGAACTGTAAGAAGTAAATTTCTGTTGCTTAGCTACCCAGTTTATGGCATTTTGCCAGTTGACCATAGATGTCTATTTCTGGACTCTAAATTCTATTCCATTGGTTTATATGTCTACCTTGTAACAGTACCACACTGTCTTAATTGCTGTAGTTTTGAAATCAGGAAATGTGTGTCCTTCTACTTTGTTCTCCTTTTTCAAAATTTCTTTGGCTATTCTGGGTTCCTTGCAATTCCATATCAATTTTAGAATTAGCTTGTCAAATTCTACAAAGAAGTCAAGTGGGATTCTGATGGGGATTGCATTGAATCTGTAGGTCAGTTTGAGGAGTATTGCCATCTTATCTTATCAATGCCAAGTCTTCCAATCCATACACATGGGATGGTTTTCCAATTATTTATATCTCCTTTCATTTCTTTAAACAATATTTCATAGTTTTAAGAGTATGTTTTGCCCTTGTTTTGTTAAACATATTCCGAAGTATTTTATCCTTTTTGATGCTATTGTATGTGGATTTTTTCTTAATTTTTTAGTGGATTCTTTAGGATTTTCTACATACAAAGTTATGTAATCTGTGAACAGGGAGAGTTTTACTACTTCTTTTACAATCTGGATGCCTTTTATTTCTTTTCCTTGCTTAATTGCCCTGGTGAGAACCTCTAGTACAGTGTTGAATAGAAGTGGTGAGAGTGGACATCCTTGTCTTCATCCTGATCTAAGGGAGAAAGCATCCTGTCTTTCACCATCCAGTATGAATTTAGCTATGAATTTTTTTTAGACATACTTTAACAGGTTGAGGATGTTATCTTATGTTCCTAGTTTTTGTTGAGTGTTTTTATTATCAAAATAGGTAGAGTTTTGTCAAAAGCTTTTTCCTCTATTGAGATGATCATATGATTTTTGTTTTTTTATTCTATGGATATGATCTATCACATTAATTGATTTTCAGATGTTGAGCCAAACTTGCATTGCTGTAACAAATCCCACTTGGTCATAGTGTATGTATTGCAGATTATGTATTGCAGATTCAGTTTGCCAGTAGTTTACTGATAATTTTTGTGTTTATATTCATATGAGATATCGGTCGGTAGTTTTCTTTTCTTGTGATGTCTTTTTCTGGTTTTGGTATCAGGGTAATACTGGCCTCCTAAAAAGAGTTGAGAAGTGTTCCTGCTTTTCTATTTTTTGGAAGAGTTTATAAAGTATTAGTACTAATTCTTTAAGTGTTTGGTAGAATTCAGTGGTGAGGCCATCCAGGCATGGCCTTTTCTTTTGAGTAATTTTTTGATTACTGCTTTAATCTCTTCACTTGTTATAGGTCTGTTCAGATTGTCTTCCTGAGTCAGTTTCAGTAGTTGTGTCTTTCTAAGGATTTGTCCATTCCATCGAAATCAGACAATTCTTGGTATACA
>CAUYPO010017383.1:0-12437 GCA_963574435.1 Cheirogaleus major | reverse complement strand
GCATGTGGCCCGCAGGCCGTAGTTTAAGGATGCCTGTTCTAGAGAATCAAGCTTGAGCTTTCCATCCTCAAGAGGCCAAGGATCAAAAAGGTTTTATTTCTCCTTGAAATTTTTGCTGGAACAGCAGCAGAATCAGCTTAGAAAGTGAGTGCATTATCTACTATATAATTTGGTAAGCATTGGTTATACCATGTAGCTGATAACTCAAAAGAAAAGAAGAAAGAAAACTAGCAAGGGTTAGACTGTGAAGGAACAGTGGGGATGGCCATATGGTTGCCCTACCATAAAACAGGACTTCATCTACTCCTTTTCCCCAGCATATTCTTTTGCTAGATGACATTGCAAAGACTCTTGATAGAGTAAAAATTATAGCTAATCCTTTATATAACAAAAAAAGGAAAAGGAAATAAAAACTCTGTCCACTGAAGATCAATTAGAAATGAAGATATAGTAGCTCTGGAATGGCAGTAGGAAAAAGAAAATCAATTTACATAGGACTTTTTCAAGGCCACATTAAATGTGCATTGCAGTCTAGACCTATGGTTTAAACTATCTTATTAACCTTCATTTCCTGAGACTATGCATCTCTATATTTACCCTAGAGCAGTTCTCAAATCTAGTGCCCATACCTGACGACTCTAACTTAGTAGGTCTGTGCTATAAACACTAAGCTCTCTGAGGAAAATTCTCAGCACAATGCCTGATCCACAGTTACTATTCAATAACTATTTGGTGAACAACTAAATAAATAAATACAGTTTTTAATATTATCTAGGAAACAAAGATATTTTTTCATTGAATTTTTGGGGTACAAGCATTTCTTAATTCTTTGAGAAAAATGTTTCTCAGTACTTGTCACTGACTCAGAATAAGGCACAGTTTGTATTTTGTTGACATGAACAGGATAATTTATTACTTCATCCCAGCTTGAGGCAAAAGATAAATAATTTTAAAATCTAATGCAATTCTTTTACTGCCACATGTGTAAACCAGCAGATATTGAGGACAGCATCACTTATAATAGGCATCACTTTCTGAATTCTTACTATGTGCTGGGAACTGTTCTAAGTGCTTTATATATGGTATTTGATGATCTAGCCCAAGCCTCAAGAAGAAAATCTGGACATGGAAAAAATGAGAGATAACTTACAATAATTATTATACTACAAAAATAATAATAATACTTATTGGGCATTTACTATGTGGAAAGCACTGTTCTAAGTGTTTTGCAGAATTTACTTCTCTCATTTGATTCTAATAACAACCCTATGAGATAGGAACTATTATTATTCCCATTTTACATATGAGAGGAGCAACCCTTTGGGAGGTTAAGAGACTTGCTCAAGAGCTGACAGCTTGTGAGTAGTAGAATCAAGATTCAAAGGTAAACCTATATGACTCCCAAACCTAAATGACTCCTAAACCTAAACTCCTGCCTACTCTGCAACATTGCCTCCCTTTCGGATACCTTTCATTTTGTGCTGAATCTGATTCTGTTGATGCAAATAAGACAATATGTGGGAAATAACTTTATAACAGTACAATGCTATAATAATATAAATTGTTATTGTCATTATTAATTTGTTTATTGATCATTTACCAAGTTCCTGTTTAGATACTAGAGTTGGTGCTGGATACAGAGAATAGAGCTGTGAGCAAGACAGACATGGCCTCTAACCTTAAGGAGTACAAAATCTAGAGGAAGAGCAGATATGTAAACAAAGAATTACAATAAGATGGGGAAGACAAAATGAGAGATGTATGCACAATTATTATGGAATTATAGAACCACAGAAAAAGAAGTATTAACCTACCCTGGGAGTAGAGATGGCAGACAGAAGCTATTTCCTAATGAAGAGAGACCTAAACTGAGTTTTAAATATACGTCGAACTATACAGGCCAGAAAGGTATAGGGAGAGAAAAGCATTCTAGACAAAATAGGTAGTGTATGCAAAGTATAAAGCAAGAAATGGCATGGAATAAGGAAGGAATGAAAACCATTGCTAAGGCAAGACTGGAAAAATAGGCAGAATAAGGTCCTGGAGGGGCTTATATGCCATATGAGGTAGGTTGAGCTTTATTCAGTGGGTAATGGAAGAGCTTTGCAGAGTTTCAACCAGAGAAGTAACAAGGTCAGATTTCATTATAGAAAGATCTCCCTGGTGACAGCATGGAGAATGGGCTGAAGAGGAGAAGATGAGAGATCTATTAAGGAAATATTATTATAGACTAGAAGTTAAAGTGAGAGAGCATTAGTAGGTATAGAGTAGAAAGGATAGATGCAGGGAATATTTAGGAGAGACAGTCAACTAGACATAGTAATTTATTAGATTTAAGAAGTGAAATAAAGAAAGGAATAAAATATGACTTTTCAATTGGGTGACAAAATAAGACATCAGAAGAAGAAATGGATTTAAGGGGGGGAGATGATGAGCTCCATTTTAGACATACAGAGTTTGAATTGCCTGTGAGACATCCAGCTGAAGATGCTGGCAGGCCATCAAATATCTAAGGCTGACATTTCAGGGAGATGTTGGGGCTAAAAATATAGATCTGGGAATCATAAGCACATAGAAAATGAGTGGACGACATTGCCCAGTGAGAGTGTTGACCTTGGCAAGTAGAGTTTCCGTGGATAATGGCAGCAGAAGCCAATTTACAGCAGAATGAATAGGGAATAGAGGTGCGAAAGTGGAGACAATGAGTGTGATCTACTTAAGAAGTTAGGATGAGAAAAAAAAAAGGAAAGAATGACACTGTGGGAATCAAAGAAGAGATTTTGTTTTTAGGAGAGACTTATGTTAAATGCTGCTTGCAATCTCTTTCAAGGTCACCATTGAAATGGCAGCCTTATTAGCAATAGACTAGTCAAACCCCTAGTAGTGGATCATATGAAAGAAGCCCAGCTCCCCAACATTCTGAGAAATTTAATAAAGATGATTCTGAAAGATGAAGTTAACAGAGAGGGAGAGGAATTATTTAAGAATAAGACAAATAAATTGGTGATCCACTTATTGGCATTTTGGGATTGTTAATAAATGTTTAACAAAAGGGGGTTTGATAATTCAACATCACATTAAATGAAAAAAATATTTTAAAGCTGTCTATAGCTGCCCATAAATTGAATTGTGCAGCATGTGATCGACTTCCTGCCAAGAACATGTGCTTGTTCCAAGTTAGTCTGCTTTATCTAGATATAGTAATTATTTCATTATGGCAAAGATGCTTGTTTGAAATTAACACTTACTAACCCCCCACATTTTCCCCCTTCTGAGTTCATCTCCCATTGTCTGCCTAATAAATCTGTTTTATGACAAGGTCATAAAGCGAAGGCCTTCCAGAAAACATATGTCCCCAGACACAGGCTAAATAGAGGGGAGCTATAGTACTGGTCACAGTGGGTCTTGTACCCATTGAGCAAGGGGCCATTCAGCCAAGCATCTAATCCAACTTCAAGTAAATGATAGCTGCTATTCTTCTTAACTCCACCCCAGATTCTGGGTCTACTCACATATATATGAGTCATATAAATGGGGCAGGCAGTATTGGAGGGAGCATGGCAAGCCATAGCAACTTGATTCAGTCCGATCATTTGTTGCCACAAGTTAGCAGTCACCTCTGCCTTCATCTCCTGACCTCATGGGGCAGGTTCCAGATAACAGTACAGCTTACCTGCTCAGGGGACTATTTCCTAGTGTTCACAACCCCCCAGGATACCAAACAGTACCTTCTACGTCCATGCAGAAAAGGGGAAGGTGTATTGTATTTTGTCAGCTGGTCCCAGAGCAGGGCTACTAATACTCAGTCTCACAAAAACCCTTCTAGAAACAACTTTTTCAGCTTCTGTCTATATTCTTTAGGTCCCTAGGGGCTAAGAAAACTAGCCCATGGGATAAGGGCAATAGACAACATAATAGCATTAACTAGCATGTGTTTTCCTTTTTTTTTTTTTTTGGCAGAATCTCGCTATGTTGCCCAGGAATAGAATGCAGTGGCATCATAGATCACAGCAACCTCAAACTCCTGAGCTCAAGCGATCCTCCTGCCTCAGCCTCCCGAGTAGCTGGAACACTACAGGTGCGTGCCATCACACCTGGCTAATTTTTTTTTCCTATTTTTAGTAGAGACAGGGCCTTGCTCTTGCTCGGACTGGTCTCCAACTCCTGAGCGCAAGTAATCCTCCAACCTTGACCTCCCAGAGTGCTAGGATTATAGGCCTGAGCCACCGAGCCCAGCTAGCTAGAATATTTTAAGGCAATTATCAGGCATTGTTTTAAATGCTTTATATATAGGGTGCCCTAAAAGTTGCCATAGATAAGGAAAATGGGAAACTGTAGCTAAATGTGCCTTGAAGGAAAAATTTTGTAATGAATATTTTGTAAATAAAGGTTCATTTAGCTACAATTTCCCATTTTCCCTATGTATGGTGACTTTTGGGGCACCCTGTAGTTGATGGATTTAATCCTTTCTACAACCCAATGAAGTTAGTACTT
Organism: Cheirogaleus major; assembly: GCA_963574435.1. Classification (NCBI taxonomy): domain Eukaryota; kingdom Metazoa; phylum Chordata; class Mammalia; order Primates; family Cheirogaleidae; genus Cheirogaleus; species Cheirogaleus major. Next base: position 7,943 of record CAUYPO010017383.1, on the reverse strand, counting down.
ATCATCCTTATTTTACATGTAAGGCAACAGAGGCACAGAAAGGTTAGGTAACTTGCCCAAGATTATTCAGCAAATAAGTGGTGGAGCCAGCATTGGAATCCAGGCAACTTGACTCCAGCATCTACACTTCTAGCAACGATGATCTATCATGCAGGGGTCCTCAAACTTTTTAAACAGGGGGCCAGTTCACTGTCTCTCAGACCGTTGGAGGACCAGACTCTAGTGTAAAAAAAAAATATGAACAAATTCCTATGCACACTGCACATATCTTATTTTGAAGTAAAAAAACAAAATGGGCAAAAACACCCGGCGGGCCAGATAAATGTCCTCAGCGGGCCGCATGTGGCCCGCAGGCCGTAGTTTGAGGACCCCTGATATTGCCTCTCTGGGCAAATGTCCTCTACGTTAACCCTTCTCTGTCTCTGACCCCTAGTCACCTAAGCACAATGGTTTACTTCTCTTAGGTCTCCTTCCTGTTAGGCTCTTCAGTTAATGGAGTTTGATTCCATGTGAGCCACTGATTCAGCACACAGATAGATCATGAATCCAAGATCAGGCTGAGCTAGATTATCCTGCAATATCTAATTGAGAATATAAAGCACCCCAGTGCAATATTTGGTATATAGTAGGCACTCAAAAATATTCATTTTCTAGATAGTCAGAAGCAAACAAAAAGAACCATCTAGAGTCCAAGCAAGCCAAAAGAATAGATAGCTGATCAATCTGGAATGATGGCATCAAGGAGGCAAGAGGAAAAGGGTAACCACTTACTCCTCCCTACACCATCCACATACAGATAGGGCCATGGATAAGGGCAATTTGAGCCTCTCCTAGGCCTGCGGCTCAATCTATGGCCTTGTAAAAAGATCTAAAAGAGCAACAGAAAATGTGCACAGGGAAAGAAGGTGGGGAGTGGAAAGGAAATGACCCTATCAGTAACAAGAACTCTTCTGTCATACAAAGCAAGCCTCTACCACCACCATCTTGCAGAGTTAAAATAATTAAATCTCAGATTTTTTAACCATCTATATCTTAGTATAAATGATCCTTTCTAAAAAGGTTAGCTACGAGTTAGTTTCCCTGAAAAGTGGGCAATAGTTGAGGGACCTGACAACTAAGGGTTGGAAGAGAAAGAACAAGAAAAAAACATCTTCTCAGGCTTTATAATTTTGTCTTGTGCTTGGTACACAACTGCCTCCTGTCACAGGTAGGAGCGACTTATCCATTAGGCATAGTAGGCACAATGCCTGGGGGCCACAAAATTATTTTGCTTTCTTTAAAATCAGAAAAAAAATGAACTTTCAGGTAGAAAAAAATGTATTTTAACATATATTATTAATATATTCATCTTTATACCAATACGATCTTAAAATATCATTTTTGATATTTTTTTATGAAGGAATAGGTCCATGAAGGCAAAAGTGCCTAGGGCTCATAAAAGTCTTAACATGGCCCTGGTCCCAGGTTGTGTTTCCAGGGAAGCAGATACTGAGAAAGAGGTTAGCATCCAGCATATGTATTAAGAAGTACTTGTAGTAGCAATGTTTGTAGAAGAGAAGGAAAGGAAGCCAAAAGGAATAGAGAGAAAAGTCAGAGTTGCAGTGCAAGCTGAAGGATAGACTTGGCCTACCCCACAAAGAACTATGGAGCTAGAATGGCTCTTCAGAGTTGTTCCCAGGTAGACTGAGATGATCAGCGCTTTTTATCCCCACATTGGATGTGGGTGCTTTGAGAAAACGTGTGACACTAGGGTGAGGTGACCTTTTGTAACTGAAGCAAACCTGACAGCAAAAAGGCTGTCTGCTGACCTGACTCTTGGTAGCTGAGCAGCAAGTCCTTCCTTGAAGAAGGACCTGGGCAGTGCTTCATAGCATTCCCTGTACCAGTTATGCTCACCCTGGATGAAGAGCCTTCAGTGGTAAGGAATCAACACCAACTAACTCTGCTGGCTGAAAACAGGGCCCAGTGGCATTACAGCCCCACTTCCTTCCAGTCTGTTAAGAACAGCCACAGGAAAGACATCATAAATTAAATCAAATACATTATGTAGCGCATTTATTTTTATCTCAGTCTACAGCCCTTGGGTTATTTTTATCACCTTTTAAAAAAGAAAATTCAGCTCTCCCTGGCCATCTCATCAATTTGTCAAGTTTGAATTCTGAAATCTATATATCCATATAAAATTTACACCCCCTCCAAGCATATTTTTATCCCCACATAAAATTTATGTCAGCAGTGTTTTGCCAATATGGCTACCATAAAAGTTCTGTTTAGACCAAGAGACCGAGCTCTATATGTCGTGGATGATGATTTCCTTGGCACAGGACAGTCAATGATATAAGTTACAGGACAGAGTACCTGGCTGGCTGTCTTGTGCATACTTTTATTAGCATAAATGTGTGAAAATCAGCATCAACCAAAATAGAAGAATTAGTTAAATAAAACCTATTTGAGGAAAGGGAAAAACAGAAGGGGAGGAGAGGTTGCATTTTGGAATGTGAACAAGGGTGGAGGTTTTAGGAAACATTACCTATTGATTTCTCACTTGCAAGTGGTAGAGAAAAAAACTCTCGCTAGATTTTTAAAAATTATTATTATAGCCACCATTTCAGGGAGGAAACAATAAGACAGAAATGCCTATTTTCTTCTTTAGCAAAATACCTGTCACTTCCTGCTATGCTCCTCTCTTCCCTAGATTTGATTATTTGGAGATAACATATGAAAAGCAATTTCAAAGTCTGTACAGTACCAGGCTCATTTTCCCAAGTATCCCTTTTAATGGGTTTTGCACATCCTGAGTTTCAGATTATGTAATCATAGGCAAACTCCATGATCTGACTCTAGCAATTGACAGATACAGATTTGATTATACAATCCTGAACGGCTAGGGAAACCTTTTATTCTTCTTTCAAACCCATAATTGCCTGAGCTTTCCTTTGCAGCTGCCTGCCTCTCGGCAACCCAGTTGGGTTTCAGTTTGCAGACTGCTAACTTCTAATCACAAACTCCAGTTTTGTGATGGGGAAAACATCCATGCAGCACTAAAACACCACACTAGTACCATTTTTTCCTTACATTAAAATGGTCCAAATACTAAATTCTATTTCTATATCACAAAGTTCCCCATCTGGGTTTTACACGGCTTACATTTTAAATCAAGGAAATCCACTATAACAAAATGAAAATTTATAAAGTACTGAGGGTAGATGATTTGGATGGAGATAGTTAAGAGTGTAGAAACACAGGAAATATAAATTCCTCTATTTGCTTTAAATAAAGGATTACATAATGATACTCTTGAGCATCCATACTCCACAATATTCACACCTGGTACATATAAGTATACCCACACTTTTTGATAGGTTGACTTGTGACCTTCTGCTAAGGCTTTCATTTCTTTTATATAATATCTCTTTAGTTTAAATACAAACCACATCCCAAGGCCCAGTAGAACAAACAGTATATAGTTGGCTCTCAATATGAATAGCTTACTTATTGAAAGAATGAATGAATGAATGAATGTGTATTGAGATCTGTAAAATAGAGTATAAATGGAGTCATTGATAGTTAAAAGTGAGACAATGTATGTGAAGATACTTAACACACGGCCTGACATGCAATACATGTCATTCACAAATTTTACTTTTTAGCATAAAATATATTAAAAATATACCTAATACTTAGAAGAGAAGATGTGATCAGAACCCCAAATGTGATTTCTGAGATGCTGAATATTTTCTCCAAAACAAACACCACATGTGCTCTCTAATAAATTGGAACTAACTGAGGGGCACACATGTGAACCAAAGGAAGTAAAAGTCGTTGGAAAGCAAGCAAGGGAGATGGGGGAGGGGAAAAACCTACCTAAGGGGAACAATGAACACTATTATGGTGATGGGCACACTTATAGCCCTGACTCAAACATTATTAAAGTTATCCATGTAACAAAAGCATTTGTGTCCCTTAATATTTTGAAATAAAAAATTTAAAAAATACTCCCAGACTAATCAATAACACCAGAGGACTTGCTACACAACCACAAGTAATCTATTTGCTCATTATCTAACTTAAATTGCAGACAATGGAATAACCAAATTAAGAATAATTAGTGGCGGAGAACAAAAGTGTACAGACACACCACCTAATGAAAAAAAGAGGTACGATTACCACCAGAAATTAGGATTCAGAATGTAATAAATACTGTATTGCATCTTAAACAAGGAAAATGAATATCTTAATGTAAATCTTATATCTATAGTCAGTTCCTCATATTCTCATAATAGAATACTCAGATTACGCAGTGCAAGCAGTAGCCAGTGGTTGCCTAATAGAAGGAGGAAATCTACACAAAAAATCTAAGTGGTTTGGGGAAGAATAAAAACTATAGAGAAAGTGGAGGTACAGCCACCCCACTGTTCAACCTATGAGATATCGCTGAAATCTTGTTTAAGAAGAGTCATTTCCTGATATTTGGCATTTTTCAGACAGTAGAAATGATATTCATGTATGTTCTACCAAAGATCAGATTTTCTACAATGTTTATTAGAATTTGAAGATGATACAATATTCAGACATTGTAGCCTATGTTCAAGTACTAAAATAAAATATCAAACAAGAGACAGAGATTTTCATGTCTACTGACTTAAAAAACAAATGTTTTCATGACCCTAAGATAATGTTAGCTAGTTTCTTTCCTAGCTGTAAAACTACGAAGATTGATGAGATAAACCTGATGCTCGATCTTGACATTTGTAAGAGTAAGTTAAGTTTGAAACTTGTCAAAAGACTGACAATTCCTCTTTAAAAATAAATTGCCCAGAATATTAAAGGATGTGTTATGTACATGCACATTCAATTTGATTGTTGCAATATCATAGAAATTACCAAGCATAGTGGTAGAGTTTTAAGAGCAAAAAAATATTTTAATCTTTATTCTGAAGTTGGATTCTGAACTCCTGAGGGTAGCACTGTTTGAGAAATTTTTCCAGTTACAAAGGTCTTAAAGGATACATTAATAACTCTGCTTTGCATTTTTTATATATTTTTTATTTCAGCAAATTATGGGGGTACAAATTTTAAGGTTTCAAATAACGATGCCCTTTCCCCCCCTCCCCCCAGAAGTCTGAGCTTCAACCGTGACCATCCCTCAGACGGTGTACGTCTCACTCGTTGTGTATGTATATACTCGCCCAATACCACATTAATGTAGTTCCTATGTGTCCACTTAGGTGCTGCTCAGTTAATACCAGTTTGCTGGTGAGTATATGCGGTGCTTGTTTTTCCATTCTTGGGATACTTCACTTAGTAGTATGGGTTCCAGCTCTATCCAGGAAAATACAAGATGAGCTATATCACCGTTATTTCTTAGAGCTGAATAGTACTCCTTGGTATACATATACCACATTTTATTAGTCCATTCATGAATTGATGGGCACTTGGGTTGTTTCCACAGCTTTGCAATTATGAATTGTGCTGCTATAAACATTCGAGTGCAGGTGTCTCTTTTTAGACTGTCACTGAACCTTTTGGGTAGATGCCCAGTAATGGGATTGCTGGATCAAATGGTAGATCCACTTGTATCGCTTTAAGGTATCTCCATATTGCTTTCCATAGAGGTTGAACTAGTGTGCAATCCCACCAGCAGTGTAGGAGTGTTCTTATCTCTCCGCATCCACGCCAACATCTATTATTTTGGAACTTTTGGATAAAGGCCATTCTTACTGGAAATAAGTGATATCTCATTGTAGTTTTGATTTGCATTTCCCTGATGATTAGAGATGTGGAGCATTGTTTCACATGTTTGTTAGCCATTATTCTGTCTTCTTTAGAAAAGTTTCTGTTCATGTTCCTTGCCCACTTTTTGATAGGTTTGTTTGATATTTTCTTGCTAATTTTCATGAGTTCTAAGTAGATTCTAGTTATCAACCCCTTATCAGATGTGTAGGATGTGAAAATTTTCTCCAATTCTGTAGGTTGTCTGTTTACTTTCATGACTATTTCTTAAGATGTGCAGAAGTTTTTTAGTCTGATCATGTCCCATTTATTTATTCTTGCTGCTGCTGTGATTGCCTTTGGGGTCTTCTTCATAAATTCTTTGCCTAGACCGATGTCTAGGAGAGTGTTTCCAACATTTTCCTCTATAATTCTAATATTTTCATACCTTAGGTTTAAGTCTTTTATCCAGTGTGAGTTGATTTTTGTGAGAGGTGAAAAGTGTGGATCCTGCTTCAGCCTTCTACAAGTGGCTATCTAGTATTCCCAGCACCATTTATTGAAAAGGGATTCTTTTCCCCAGTGTATGTTTTTGTCTGCTTTGTCAAAGATTACATGGCTATATGAGGATGGTTTTATATCAGGGTTCTCAGATCTGTTCCACTGGTCAATAATCCTATTCTTGTGCCAATACCAGATTGTTTTAATTATTACAGCTTTGTAGTACAGTTTGATATTTGGCATATTAATACCTCCCATTTTGTTTTTATTGCCTAGAATTGCGTTTGATATGCAGGGTCTTCTCTGGTTCCAAACAAAGTGTAAAATTATTTTTTTCCATATCTGTGAAGAATGATGTTGGGATTTTAATAGGTATAGCATTGAATCTGTAGATCAGTTTGGGAAGTATAGACATTTTAACGATGTTGAGTCTGCCGACCCACGAGCATGGTATGGATTTCCATCTGTTTACATCCTCTGCTATTTCCTTCCTCAGTGTTTCATAGTTCTCCCTGAGGAGGTCTTTTCCTTCGATGGTTAAGTATATTCCTAGGTACTTTATTTTCTTTTTTGCTATTGTGAAGGGTATTGAGTCTTTGATTTGGTTCTCAATTTGATTGCTGTTGGTGTATATGAATGCCTCTGATTTCTCTGTGTTGATTTTGTATCCTGAGACTTTACTAAATTCATTTATCAATTCAAGGAGTTTCTTGGTTGAATCCTTGGGGTTTTCTAAATATAATATCACATCGTCCGCACACAGTGAAAGTTTGATCACTTCTGCCCCAATTCAGATACCTTTAATTCCTCTTTCATGTCTGATTGCTATAGCCAGGACTTCCTGCACTATGTTGAATAGAAGTGGAGATAGTGGGCAGCCTTTCATGGTTCCAGTTCCAAGTGGGAATGCTTTCAAATTTTCCCCATTCAGTATGATGCTGGCTATGGGTCTGTCGTATATGGCTTGCATCATTTTTAGTATGTCCCCTCTATGCCTATTTTATTAAGTGTTCTTATCATGAAAAAGGTGTAGAATTTTGTCAAAAGCTTTTTCCGCATCTATTGAAAGAAGCATGTGGTCTTTGTTTTTGCTTCTGTCTTTGTGGTGAATTGCATTTATAGATTTACATATGTTGAACCATCCCTGCATCACTGAGTTGAAGCCCACTTGGTGATGATGGATTATTTTTTTTATAAGCATCTGAATTCGGTTAGCTAGGATTTTATTGAAAATTTTTGCATCTATATTCATATGGGATTTGGTCTGTAGTTTTCTTTTTTTGTTGCATCCTTTCCAGGTTTTGGAATCAGAGTTATGTTCTCATCATAAAAAGTGTTGGGGAGGTTTCCATTCTTCTCGATGTTGTGGAATAATTTCTGCAATATAGGCACCAGTTCTTCTTTCTAAGTGTGGTAAAATTCCAGTGTGAAACCTTCTGGGCCAGGACTTTTCTTTTTAGGAAGATTTTTAATTGCTGTTTCTATTTCGGCTCTTGATATTGGTCTGTTCAGGAGTTCTATTTCTTCCTCGTTGAACCTAGGGAGGCTATGTGTTTCTAGAAATTTGTCCATTTCCTCCACATTTTCCAGTTTGTGTGCATAAAGGTTTTTGTAGTATTCATAAATTATATCTTGTATCTCCTTGGGATCAGTTGTGATATCTCTTTTTTGTTCCTGATGGAGCTTATTAGAGATTTCTCTTTTCTGCTTTTCATTAGTCTATGCAAAGG
>CAUYPO010017381.1:0-21834 GCA_963574435.1 Cheirogaleus major | reverse complement strand
TTTTGAGACAGAGAGTCTCATTCTGTTGCCCGGACTAGAGTGCCGTGGCGTCAGCCTAGCTCACAGCAACCTCAAAATCCTGGGCTCAAGCAATCCTCCTGCCTCAGCCTCCGGAGTAGCTGGGACTACAGGCATGCGCCACCATGCCCGGCTAATTTTTTCTATATATTTTTAGTTGTCCAATTAATTTCTTTCTATTTTTAGAAGAGACAGGGTCTCGCTCTTGCTCAGGCTGGTTTTGAACTCCTGACCTTGAGCGATCCTCCTGCCTCGGCCTCCAGAGTGCTACGATCACAAGCATGAGCCACCTCACCTGGCCAGGAAATAGTGCATTTCTATACACCAGGAAACAGCAAGAGTTCAGGGAGGGGTTACTATTTGGAAGAGCGAGGCAGAGCTAAAATATTCTGAAAATGGAGGGAGAGATGTTGAGAGGTCCCAGAGAAGGGAAATGGAGTTGAAGAGATCTAGAGGCTTCCCGGGGCCGTCGGCCACAGAGATCTGAGGAGTGGGGAGCGCAGGCGCAATGCTCTGGGTGATGTCTCTGTCTTTCCCACAACCACCATGGAGATGCTTAATAAAGCATTTGTGCACGTGACCTTTCATTTTGGAAAAACTGAAGGAAGATAAGAGGCAGCTGAAATTTGAGTCAACACACCAAGCAATCCGTTATATCGATTGCCTTCATTTTTCTTTGTTTTTACGATTATCAAGAAATTTTCTGAACGTGATCTGATTCTCTGAAAGGGTTTTCCTGCAACGAAGAGCCGTACCTGTCTGTGGATGCCGAGAGACACCCAGCCACGGTGACAGCAAGTCTTTGTTTTGATAAATTGGGTGATGATGTCGAAAGAGCAGTGGATGGTGTGGGCTGATTGCAGATGAATATTTTGGAATTCTGTGTTTACAGATCGGTAAGGCGAGCAGGTTACATTGCACCCACCACTGGGAAACGTACATGCTCTTGTGCTTCAACAAAATCAGAGCCCGGACAAGGGTGAATTCAAGAAGGTAACGACCGTCACCCCGTGAGACCTCTTGGAAGCATCCCGAAAGCTCTCCCAGGTGGCAACAGCCCGACTTGCTCCCCGCTTGTCCCCGTGTGCTCCCTACACACAGACTGAGGTGTGCTCTGGAGGGTACCCGGGTCCTCGCCAGGTGTGTCCTTCCCTGCTGCGGCCGAGCTGGTGACTCGCAGTGTCCTCCGTGTTCAGCAGCATCTCACAGGACCACTTGAGCACATCCACCTGCACAGGTAGAGAAACAAAACCCTTTGAACGTTACACTCATCAGAGATTTTTTTAACTCATCCTGTTTGTACACTGGCAACAACAATGCAGCAATTCAGTGCTCACCACCGAGAAGCAACTAGAGACAAAACGAGAACTGTGCCGTCACCGTCTCTGCTGTGACGCGCTGAGGTTCGCGATCACATTACCAAAATCGCCTTGCTGCCCATCAGCCTGGGACACGCTGTTGTGTCGCAGGAAGGGCTTGATGTTGGGAGTTTGACTCCGCGGACGACCGGCAAGTGACTTTAGAAGGCTGTCTACACCGTTGGAGCCTAGGCTGCCTGCCCGCCCGCTGAGCGGCGCTGCCGGCACCTGCCACACGGGCTGTCGCGGGTCCCGGACTCGAGCTGCAGCCGATTCTCCAGCTTCTCCCCGTGTCCCCGCTGCTCCCCCCAGGGCAGCCAGGCCATCCTCACGGAGTCTCCCTTTGGAAACAGTTTTTTGCTTTTTATTTTCCGCAGAAAAATCCGGTGTTCTCCTGACAATCCTGCAGATTAGCAGATGCCTGTGGCTGGATGCCATTCGACGCCGGCTGTGGGGTGGGAATCAGCGGGCAGGGCTTGTGACACGGGGACAGCCTTTCCGGTCCCCCGTGGGGAGGGAAAGGCAGGCGAGAGCCCGGCGGGGGGCGCAGCCGGGACAGTGTTCCAGGACTTCACGCCAACGCCCCTGCCATGGGACGGAGGCTGCCTGGGGAGGCCGTGGCCTTGGGTGAGGCAGCTGTCCTCAGCGGGGATGTGGGGCGTGCGTCCTCAGTCCTGGGGAGGCCGGCCGCTCGCCAGGGGTCCAGAGGCAGACTGGGGTAGACCTGAACGAGGACCCAGCAGTCAGCAGCTGTAGGGCCTCAGTTTCTTCTCTGACCAAACAAGGAAATGAATGATGTCAGCCCCCACAGACTGTCGTGAGGAATAAATGAGTTAGTGCCTCCAACACGCTCAGAACAGCGTTTGGCATGTGCAGATTTATTTTGAGACAGAGTCTCACTCTGTTGCCCGGCTAGAGTGCTGTGGCGTCAGCCTCGCTCACAGCAACCTCAAACTCCTGGGCTCAAGCAATCCTCCTGTCTCAGCCTCCCAAGTAGCTGGGACTATAGGCATGTGCCGCCATGCCCGGCTAATTTTTTTTCTATGTATTTTTAGTTGGCCAATTAATTTCTTTCTATTTTTAGTAGAGACGGGGTCTTGCTCAGGCTGGTTTCGAACTCCTGACCTTGAGCAATCCACCCGCCTCGGCCTCCCAGAGTGCTGGGATTACAGGCGTGAGCCACCGCGCCCGGCCTGCTGTTATTATTTATTCACCCAGATAACAGCCTTTCCTGTGCATTTATTACCCCAGGATTTTTACAAGGGCATAACCGCAGAGAATGGACAGCTCTGCTCTTCTGGGACGGGCCAAGTTCACTCAGCGTAATGTCCCCTGGGCTCACGCAATACTGACGCCACTCACGTGAGGCATCAAAAGTGGTCAAAGCCGTGGACACAGAGAGCAGAGCAGAGAGGAGGGAAACAGGGACCGCTGCTCAGTGGGTGCGGCGTCTCGGCTCTGCAGGAGGGGTGAGTCCTAGAGATCTGCCTGCCGCCCCACACGCTGCCTGGAGTCAGCACCGCGCTGGGCGCTGAACAGTTTTGAGAGTGGAGATCGGGCGTGTTAGTATAGAGCTGTATGTGTATGACATTATGCATCTGTCACGACCGCAGAGCTGTGCGACAGCGAGGGGACCCCGAGTACACTAAGGACTTCAGTTAGTGACAATGTATCCACGCCAGCTCATCGACTGCAACGAATGTCCCACCCAGGGTGAGGTGCTGATCACAGGGGGAAGTGTGGGCGGAAGGAGAGGAAGCACGTGGGAACTCTGTATTTTCTGTAAACCTGAAACTGCTCTAAAAACTAATATTTTTATTTTTAATTTCCATTAATTGTTTTTTAATTTTTAAATCTGGAATTAATAGAAAAAAAAGGCCAGATTGTGGGGAGTGCATTCCCAGCTCTAGCTAGGATGTCTACTCTCTAAGTCAGGCCACGGCCGGGGACGCAGGTCGGGACGTGAGAATGAGGGAAAATAAGTTTCGTTCTGGCCGCATTACGTTTGTTTCTATGATACCATGCAAAAGCCCACTGTAACGATGGTCCAATTACCATTTTGCCCTTCACACTTCCAGCAATTTTCTTGCAACCAGGTGCCCGTGTGACTCAGTACAATGATACATTGTTGCAGTAGAACCTCGGCATTTTATTATATGGAAAGAGCCAATAAATGCTAAGCAAAGTTAACCCGTTTATCACATAAGTTATAAACTGTATATGCACCAGATTTCATGGCATCCTTCATAACTAAGTTAGATAACTCACAAAAAAAACCCTGGATATTTTAAAACTCGATCCTACTAGTCTGGCATTTAAAACTGTCCCAGAGTCATTGAGTTATTATGTAAACACCATCTTTTCCCTGGCAATGTGAATCGCTGGATTTATGAGTTAATCCTTGCAGACTTTTGAATTTTCACCAAATAATTGAATGAAACTGAACCATTACCAAGATCGAATAGGTATATTTAAGGGAATAAACATAGAATGTAAAGGGGGGAAATTGTCTCTTTTTTTTTTAAGAGTTATGATATTCCACACGGATGGCACAGTTGACTCTGGCAAAAATTTTTTTTTTTTAATTTTTGTTTCTGTCTCTATTACAGACAAGCATAGAAATGCACTATCTAGTTAATATGGTACAGATAAAGGAGTTAATGACTTTTCGGGCCAGAAATATTGCTGAGATGATCTATAATAGCTCTAGGCGTGATAGAATTCCACAAAGACTTAATGCACCTACATGACAAGCCTGTCCCTCTGCCCTGATATAGCTCACTGCTCATTTAGATTCATTTTAGTTTGAAACACCCTTAGTCAACTGGTATGTAAAGTCAATTACTTCTCAGATTATTTTTCCAGTGAATAGCTAAATCTCATAAAAGAGAATGTTTTGTGAAATAAGGCTTTGCTTGGATATGAGTAATTAAACTCTGATAAGCTGTTGAGTTTCAACTTTCCTCCTATCAGCTGTCCTTTGCTCATTCATGGTGGCTCTGACCTGGAATCTTATCTTTTCAAAGACTCAGGTGGTGATATGAGGAGCAGGTTATTGAAAAAGTGATCACCCCATAATCCTGGGGCAGCTTCCCTCCCAGGCCTCTGGCTTCGGACTTTGGTTTTGAGATCACGAATCATGCTGGCAGAAAGATGTCTTCCGTCTTCGTGAGTAGTTCAAGGGGTTGGCCCGGGGCGTGGGTTCAAGGATGGGGAGTGTGGCGAGCGCTGTGTCTGGGCGTCTCGGCTGGTCCCAGCTACCCAGCTTCCTCAGGGGAAAACTCTTCAGCCTGATTCATGTTAGACATCTGGAAGCTCATTCTGGCAGCACTCTTACGAGAGGGCGCGCAGGAAGGGGCCGGGGGTGTGGGTCAGACACAGGCAGGGGTCAGACGACCCCCGGACCAGGAGGGTCTCCGTGCAGGGACCATGCTCCGAGTCTGTGGGGCTCAGAGTCTGTGGGACTCTTCTCCTTTTCTTATGCTTATATGTAGTCCGGGTCAGGGACCGGGTGTTTCTTTCACAACGGGGGTTCCAGCTATTGTTGTAAGGATAAGCTGCGCTTTAAGGTTCATGAAAGCTGCATCCGTGCTGAGGGGATCTTATCTCCAGGGCAACCAGGGCTTTTCATTGTTCTTGTCACAGAGCCCCAATTATCCCCTCTGCTGCAGGAGCTCAGAAAGCCCTGTCTTGCTGGGGTCTCTGGAAAGTTTCCAGCTCTGGTTGTCATAGAAATGTGAAAATACCCCAGCCTACTATTCTACCCGTTTACTGGCCCACAGCGTTGGCCTTGCTGGCCTGGGGAGACTCTTCACCAGGGCGCTTGGCTCTCACTAATTTCACAGCCAAGAAAGAGCAGTGAGAGCAGCCACGGGGAGTTAAAAAGATACATCCACGTCCTTACTCTCAAAACACAGGAATGTGACTTTATTGGGAAAAGGGGACATCACTAATGTAATTAAAGATCTCAAAATGGGATTATCTCGGATTATGTTGGATTACCCAAAGTCCAAGTCCAAGTGTCCTTACAAGAGACTCGTGGAGGAGAGAAGGCCACGTGAAGACTGGGGCAAGGGTGGAGAGGCAGCCACAAGCCAAGCAGTGCCACGAGCCACTGGAAGTGGCTACAGGCAAGGAAGGGTCCTCCCCAAAGCCCATGAAGGGAGCACAACCCTGACAACCCCTGGATTGGAGACTTCTGGTTCCAGGACCGTGAGAATAAATTTGTACCGTTCCAGACACCTGGTGTGAGGTGACGTGTGCCGGCAGCCCTTGCAAACCAGCGTGCCCCGAGTCCAGGCTGCAGCAGCCGCGCCTCGGGCCGGCACGCAGAGAAGAAAATCACTCAGCAGACGTGAGTCCCAGATACATGAATTCACAGTCGCGTAAATTCCCTGTCACTGCCCCGCCCACCGCCCTGTAAGTACAGGAGTAAAAATCTTAGAAAAGTCTAAAAGCAAAACACAATTCTGCAGAATTCTCACATTTACTCTAAGTTCCAATGCCCTGGAATGCCTAATCCCATGCTGACCTTGGTCACAGTCCCTTCACCTCCCACCTGTAGAGTGCCTGGATTTTATTTACTGTCTAGCGTCCTTCCTTGTTACGGGCTTTTCACAGAACCTACTTTCCATCAGGTATGAGTATTCGAAGGCCACGAGGGCCAGCCCGGAGCACTGTATCAAGGACTGTCCTACTCAGGGGCAGGTGCTTTGTCCCTTGCAGAAAGCCACCCAGCTTTGTCTCCACTGTGCACACACCACAAATCACAGGTTGACCCACATAGACACGTCGTGCCTGGCCTGCTGTGGTCCTCCCCACCCGAGGCCCATGAACTCATCACGGCTCGTCCCCACCGACAGTTACGCCATCCTGTACCATGCGCGAGGTGATGACTTTGGAAGCTCTGGGTACTCATGGGAGCAAATGCCACCAATCATAGCTGTATATTTACTGATTAACGTGGAGTTTATCGGACAAGGCTATGTATGGCGCTACAGTTTCCAAAATATGTAATTTTCAGTGCAAGTATTTGCTGTTTTTAACAATTCAGAAAAGAAAAATGTTACAGTTTCTTATATCTATTGCCTTTGTCCGTATTTTGACTCATATATAATCTAGATTATATATCTATATATCTATATATATATATATATATATATATATATCAGGGCTGTCTGGAAAATACTCAGCCATGTAATATGAAAAATATATTAACAATGACTGGATACTTTCCAGACAGCCCTCATACACACACGCACACACACACGTAAAACCTAGATTAAACCTAGATTATACATACAATAAATAATATAACCTAGGTTAAATACACAAATTTCTAGAAAGATACAAACTACTAAAAATGATTCAAGAATAAATAGTCTAAATAGATGTATAATAAGCAAAGACATAGAATTAGTAACAAAAAAAACTTCACACAAAGAAAAGATGAGGAACAGATGATCTTACTTGTGAATTCTTCCAAAGTTAAAAGAAGTATTAATATCAATCTATCACAAACACTTCCAAAAGCAGAAGAGGAGAGAAAACTTCCTGACTCATTCTATGAGGACAGTATTACCCTGATACCAGAGCCAGACATCAGGGAATAAAAAAACTACAAACCAATATGCTTTAAGAATATAGATGCAAAAACTCACAACAAAATATGAGCAAACAAAATCCAAGAGCAGATATGAGGAATCAAACATATGAGAAAACGTTCAACATCACTAATCATCAGGGAAATGCGAATGAAAACCACAATCAGGTATCACCTTATTCCTGTCAGAATGGTCATTATGAAAAAGTCAAAAAACAATAGATGCTGGCATGGATGCAGTGAAAAGGGAACATTTATACACTGTTTTGGGGATTGTAAATTAGTACAATCTTTCTGGAAAACTGAAAAAGTTTTAAAAAAAACTTAAAGTAGACCTACGATTTGACCCAGTAATCCCACTACTGGGTGTTTGCCCAAAGGAAAAGAAGTCTTTATATAAAGGACATCTATGAAAAACACACAGCCAACATCATATTTAATGATGAAAAACTGAAAGATTTTCCCCTAAGATTAAGAACAAGGCAAGGATGTCTATTCTTGCCACTTCCATTCAACTTTGATTATACTGGAAGTTCTATCCAGGGAAATTAAGCAAAGAAAAGAAATAAAAGGCCAGATTGGAAAGAAAATCATAAAACTATCTCTACTTGTTTCTGACCATGATCTTGCATATAGTAAATTGAAAAGAATACACATACACACATTAGAACTCATCGACCAATTCAGCATGATTACTGCACACAAGATCAATATAAAAAATAAATTTAATTTCTACACACTAGCCATAATAATCCAAAAATTAAATTAAGAAAGTAATTTAATTTACAATAGCATCCAAGAGAATAAAATACTTGGGAATAACTTTAACCAAAGAAAGACAAGACTTGCACACTGAAAACTACAAAACAC
Source organism: Cheirogaleus major (assembly GCA_963574435.1). Classification (NCBI taxonomy): domain Eukaryota; kingdom Metazoa; phylum Chordata; class Mammalia; order Primates; family Cheirogaleidae; genus Cheirogaleus; species Cheirogaleus major. Next base: position 13,986 of record CAUYPO010017381.1, on the reverse strand, counting down.
CATTGAAAGAACCTGAACAAAACCTGAACAAATGAAAGGACATCCTCTGTTCACGCATTTAAGACTTGATGTTAAATTTTCCAAATTTAATGACAGATTCAATGCAATTCCTATAAAATCTCACTGCCCTTTCTGCAGAAACTGACAAGTGGGTCTAACAATTCCTAAGGGAACGCCATGAACCAAGGATAGCCAAGGATGATCGTGAAAGTAAAAGACAGAGTTGGAGGACCCAAGTTCAGAACTCACCACACAGCTACAGTAATCAAGGCCAGGTGGTTGTTTAAAAATAACTACAATCTTGTTGGATGGTCTCAGTAGTAAGTGGAAATGACAGAGGATGTATCAATGGACTTGATGATAGATTAGTAGAATTTGCCAAATTTGAAAAACGGAGAGAAAATAGACTAAAAAAAAAAAAAGTGAAAGAAAAGAACGGAAGCTCAGGTACCTATGGGTCAATGCATAAGGTCAAATATTTGTATTACCAGCAGGTTATTCTCTTATAAGGAAGAGAGAAGGACTGAAAGGGTATTCCCAGAAATAACAGCTACAAAAAGGTCTAAATTTGTCAAAAGACATAAATGCAAAGGCTCAAAAAGCTGAGTGAACCCCAACCTCACAAACCTAAAGAAATCCCTGCCAAGACACATACACTAGTCAAAATTCTGAAAAATAACGTCAAAGAAAAAAATCTGAAAGTATCACGAGAGGAGCGGTTCGCTGGGGGGCAGGAAAACACCCATTCAAAGGGGCGGGTTTCTCAGCTGAGGCAAAAGAGACTAGAAGCAAAGGACACATTCTTTTAAGAACCGAACGAAAAGCAATTTCAACTGTGTATATTCCTTCGCTGAGACTATATTTCAAGAATGAAGGAAATTAAAGACATTCTCAGAAAGGGAAAACTGAAAGTATTTGTCACTGCTTGGTAATGATCAGAGGATCAATACGCCAGTAAGACTCATGAGCCTGAGTGGAGACGCAGTAAACAAGAGCCCCACAGTGCACGGGGAGGGTAAACGCCACAGCGTTGGAAGGAAACAGGCAAGCCTGTGATTGCAGCTGAGGACGTCACCATTCCCTTCTCGTGAGTTCCAGAGCTGCCAGGTGGAGACCAGCAAAGGCACGCAAGGTCTGAACACCGCAGTGGACACGCAGGGTCTGACCGTCCTGCACACACACGCCAGCCACGCAGCAGACCACGTTTCTGTTCCGTGCCCATGAGGCATTCGAAAGACAGACCATGCCCTGGAAGAGAAAAACAAACCCAAACACAATTCCGAGAATTGAAATCCTGCACAGTGTGTTCTCCAACCATAATGGAACCAAACTGGAAATCAATAGCACAAGGACCACAGGAAATTTTCTAAACAATTGGAAATTAAACACAGCACTTCTGAATAAGTCGAGGGCCAAAGAGGAAGCCTCAGAGGAAATTTAAAAAATGCTGAATAACTGAAAGAAGGTTAAAACACAACATATCGACATGAAACACAATTGTGCGGGTGCGGACGGCATGTTTATAGCACTACACGGTTTCGCTGGAAAAGAGCAGATGTCTCAAATCAACAACTTCTCTATCTCAAAAAACTGAACAAAATGATCAATATAAAACAGAAAGAAGCATAAAGAAGGAAATAATAAATAATATATAATGGAAGTATTAAAGAGCAGAAATCAATAAAACTGAAAAAAGTGAGCAGTAGAGAAAAACAATGAAGCAAAAAGCTTGTTTTTCAAAATAACAATAATAAAAAATTGATGACATTCTAACAACATAACAAAAATAAAGAGCAGAAACGAATTATCAACAATTGCAAGGTGTTGGGTTATTATCCCTACACGTCTGGCAGCCGTTAAAAGCATCTCGGGGAACGCCAGGGTCAGATTCACGCCAATCAGCTCAATAACTTAGAGGAAACGAAGCAATTCCTCAAAGCACTTTGGATTCTTTTCCTCTGTAACAAATACCAGAAAATCAGTAGCATAAAACAACAGACGTTTATTGTCTTACAATTCCCAAAAGCAGAAGCAGGGAGTGCGTCTCACTGGTTTAAAATCCACCTGTTGGCTGGGCTGGTTCCTACCGAGCCTGCATTTCCTTGCCCCCTCCGGCTTCCAGAAGCCGCACACACTCTGGTCTGTGCCCTTCCTCCACCTTCCCAGCCGGCAGCATCGGGCAGGACCTCCCTCCTGTCCTCTCCTCCCCTCCTCTTCCCCTGATGGGGACCCTTTTGATTACCCTGGGTTCACCCACATAATCCAGGATACACTTTTTATTTTAAAGTGGGATTATTAGCATCTGAAGTCTGTCATCTTAATTCCCCTTTGCCTTGTAACCTGAAATATTCAGAGGTTCTAGGGATTCTAATTGGGATATCTTTGAGGGGCTATAGTCCTGCCCACCATATGCACAAACTACAAAAACTCAACCGAGATTAAATGGGCAATTTGAATAGTCCTATAATCATTAAAGAAATTGAATTAGTAATTAGTGAGCTCCCCAAAAGAAATCACCAGTCTTCGATGGTTTCACTGGAGAATTTGACTAAACTTTTATAAATCAACACCAATTTCAAACAATTGCTTCCAGAAAATAGAATAGGAGGGAACATTTTTAACTCATTTTATAAAGCCAGTATTACCCTGATGCAAAATCCAAACATAGAACACAGTGAATAAAACTACAGACAAATATCTCTCATGAACTTAGTATTATCCTCAAATTATTAGCAAATCAAATCAATGGATGGAAAGAATATACTAAATGACCAAGCACAAGGCTGATTTAACATTTGAAAATCAGTCCATGTCATTCATCACAGCAACAGCCTAACGAAGAAAAAGTACCTCATCATAACAATAGACGCAGAAAAAGCATTTGACAAATCCAGCATCACTCATGATGAAAACTCTCAGCAAACTAAGAATACAGGGAAATTCAATCAACAAAAAGCCCTACAGCTAATATCTTACTTAATTGTGAAAACTGCCTCCTGCTATCAGGAAAAAAAGAGGCTATCTGCTTTCTCCACTCACTGAGAATGGTGATAGGAGTCCTGACCAGAGCAAACGCAAGGAAAGGAAATAAAAGGCATAGAGATAAAAAAGGAAGAAATAAAACTATCACCATTTGCAAATGACATGATTGTATATGTGGAAAACCTCAAGAACCTAAAATACAACCTCCTAAAACTAACAACTATGTTCCGCAAGATCAGAAGATAAAGGATAACACACAAAACTTACTTGCACTTCTATAGACTAACAATGAACAAGTAGAAAATGAAGTTAAAGCACAATGACATTTATACTCACTCCAAAAAAAACACAAAGAAATACTTAGGTAAACACCTAACAAAACATGCACAGGATCTACACAAGGAAATCACAAAATGTTGGCACTGGTAATTTTGGAGAAATGGTGATGAAGCCTTGTCTAGATTTTATCGGAATAACGAGGATTCCTGCATATACTTAACTGATGCACGACACAGGAAAATATATTTTCCACTTCAGAGTATTAAAGGAAGAAATTTAACTTCATGTGGATATTTTCCATTTCCCCTGAGTAAAGTTTTTTATATATAAAACTCAATCATTTACTCATTTGTGTGTTCAATCAATATTTATTCGTTGTTGATCAGGTAAGATATGCTGTGGGAAACAGCAAAGATGCATAAGAAGGCTCATTCTTTCAGCTCAGCGTTTCGACTGAGTAAGAGTTGTAGATAATGACAAAACAAGCCATGAGGAAGCCATACTTCTCTAGGAACGTAATCGTACGTTCAGAAAGTCGATCTGCATATGAATAATGTGTCACGTTAAATTAATGTAAGCAGAAGCAGTGAATATTATATGCTCATACTCTATTTGGGTTTTTTTCTACCTAGACCATAATTGAAAAATTTACCTTTGCGTAAATATCTGTTTGTATTTCACAATGCTCTTTAGTAATTATTTTAAAACCCTGGCTTCCTGTATCCTAATAAAGAGATGATTCTTTTTTCCACTAAACCTTTTTAGAAGGTTTACGCCTGTCTATTCCAGGCGTAAAGAACAAAAGAAAACAAAAATCTCTTACCTACCTAAGAGCTTCTAATCACACCGTCCACTTCTTTGTTCTTATAAAATGTTTCCAAGTATTTTATAAATAGGAACAAAATAATTTATTAGCACCCATATGGCCTATCATCGTCTTATTCTCCATAACTCTGTCTCAAATCCTAGACATTTTATCTCATTTCTGACTTTCTCATTGTCCAGGGAAACCAGAATAGACAGTATCTATCCAGTATGATCCAATTAGGATTAAATTAGTAGGTGACTTGTTTTGAGAATATCCCGTCTAATATTAATGATGATTTATTTTATGGAAAAACATAAGCAATCAAAGAAACCTGAAAAAGTGATGAATAAAAACATAATCCTATAACAACTTCCTAAAAGACAAATGCATGTCATGTAACTAAAGACAAGGCAAATAAGTCCAAAGTTTACACTATAAGAATGTGTCCTCCTTAATTAGAAGACTTTGCAGAGGAGAAAAGGTATCAGAAACTGCTCAGGTGACAAATGAGTGAACACATAGTGAAATCGATGGGGCTCATTTCCACTCGAAGGAAGCGAAGATCGCAAGTGTAATTAAAGCACAGAGTGGGTCATTATTTAATGTCTCTCTCCCCTTTCACGGTGTTGCTTAATGGATGCAGCGTGTTGTCTGTCTCATTTCCTTCTCCCTCCCCAGAAAGCCGCGCCGGGACGTGCAGAGTGTGGCCTCGAGGAGAAATCCCACAGATGAAGCACTGAACGAAAGCCAAGCAGGGGTGCTATGGGGCGGTGAGCCGGGGCCCCGGGAGGAGGTGTCGGCGCAGCTTCTCTGCCACATCATGGCGCAGGTTCCTTCCTGGCCACCGAGCTGAGGATCCTGCTCGCCTTTGGAACTGGCTGCTCCGTGCTAGTTTATTTGGCGAATAGCGAAGACAGCAAATGGCTCCAAGCACGTGCCAGGCAGCCAACACGCCACTGGCCAAGTCCTCACACCCCCCGGGCCAGAGTCCTCGCTGCCTTCGTGCAAGAAGACGGATGGCGGTCCCCAGATCCCCCGTCCCTTTGCCATTTGGGGAGAAGCCCTCACACGCCCTGTACCATCATATGTCCTGGCATCTCCATCCGACCACGCCGCGCAGACACGCACGTGCCCACAGCGACCCGCAGAGGCCGGACACGCTTTTCCTCCAAACACACCCACGCCCAGGCTTCTGTCCGTGCGTGCCACGAACCCCGCTGCCGTGGTCACCTCTGCGCCTCTTGTCCTTCCACAGGATGGAAGATGCTATTAAAGAGTCACTGTTAGCTTTTTAGGGATAAAACGGAGTGGGGATTATGTTTGTAAAAACAGCCCTTTGTTAAAAATCAATACTGAGACATTTATGTTTGAACAATACGATACCTGAAATTTGCTCCAGCTAAAAAAAAGTTATGGGTGTGAGAATGAACTAAATAAAATCAACAAAACTGTTGTCGAGGCTGCGTGGGAGACACACAGGGTCGATATTCTACTCTTCTCCGTTTAGTAATACACTGTATTTTGGAACATTTCCTTAAAGTTAAAAAATAGCCTATCATTGTCTTACTCTCCATAACTCTGTCTCTCATCCTAGACATTTTATCACATTTCCGACCTTCTCATTGTCCAGGGAAATGAGAATAGACATCTGAGGCTCAATCTTGATATCTACTGTAGGCATCCAGCAAATGCTGAGCGGATGAATGGACAAAGAAATGAACGACTGTGAGTGAGGAGTGAAGATTAATTTAAGACATTTATTGTGCTGAGCATTTGGATAAACTAAATTTGCCAGTTTGGGGACAGGAGATGTAGGAGAAGATAGTTGCCGATGTACAAAAAGGGGACTGAGAGCATGCAGGGCACGTCGTGTGCAAGAGGAAAATTCCGTTTGAATTTCATCACTTTCCTGGCAGACATCTGCCCGGTAGCGCCTGGCCCGAGACCCACGGTTAACTCTCATGGTTTAATGGGAGGTGGAGGTTTTGTGGAAGGTGTGGAAGGTGGAAGTCCTGAACTTTAGGGTCAGCAAGACACGCATTTGGTTCTGAGATTTTCCAGACTGTACAACCCTAGAAAACTCACTAACTCCCCCGGACTTCTCCTTACCTGGAGACAACACGGGATGTAGTATCAACCACACAAAGTTATCGTGGGAAAAGGCTTTTTGACTGTGAAGTTATTGAGCATGATAAAGCACACTTCTTAAAGAACAGAGAGATAGCAGTCATTTTTGCAGCAGTGAAGATACAAATTCGAGGAACTCCAAATACCAGCTTGGAACATGCTGCTCCACAAGCAGCTATTGAACACGGTTGCCCCGATCTTCCTCCAAGGCATCCCCCCAGCACTGCCGTGGGTTCTGCCAGTCCCGGTTGGCTCTGGCCAGCCGCACCTGCTCTGCCTGCTTCTCCCTGTGTCATTGCAGAAACGTCATTCAGCTTCTTCCCTGGTTCACACAAGATCAATCAACCCATCGGGACGGGCATTACCTAAGTCGCTGCACACTCGGCACCCAGACAGCTACATCTCTGCCAGCGTCGTTGCGATCCAGCTCAGCACCCAGGCTTCTGGGAATAGCCCACTTTTCTGCGGTTCTGGTCGAATTCAATTTTTATAAACTGGCCATCCTGAGAAGAGGAGAAGAGAACTCTTTAACTCTGGGAACTATATTAACTTGGGAAAAGAGAGAGTATCCCGGCAGTGTGGGAAAGAACTCAGCTTGCATCGTAAGTCACCTGAAATGACATTGCTCTCAGAACCTTTCCTCCCAGGGTGCTCTCCCTCTAAGCACATCTGTGTGAGAGCAATGAGCTTCCACCTTCTTATTCACTTTTCTCAGCCCTGGAAGGCGCTGACTTGAGAAGATGTCATCTCACTGTAGCTTTCCAAAGTATGTGAGTCACTTTATGTCACGCTCAACTATCCTCACCAAGGGGAGAGAATTTGACCTCAAAACTCCCTGGCCGTCCCTCTCGAATAAGAGCAGAAATAAAGACCAGGGCACTCTGTTCGGCGAGTAATGTGCTGAAGTGGTTATTGGAAGCATTACGCTCCCTGTGGGTGTTCGGGGTTGAAGGACACTAATCGCAAACCACTTGGGTCCACGCTAATTATTACCTTTTAGAAAACAGTTATTCCTCTAATCAGTTCTGAGAAATCCGTCCTGTTGCCAGGTGCTGCCTGTCAAAGCTCGGCCCCAAGATTCCGGCCTCCAGACCTGGACAGACAGCACCTCCGTCGCCCTGCTCTGACGAGGACAGACGTCCAGCCGTGCTGGGACCGGCCCTCACCCGCCAGCTCAGGACGAAGGCCACGGCATCAGGGTTTCAAATGCTAATCCGGTCACAGTGGCATTTGCATCTGTCAGGAGACAGGAGGCATGCCAAGTATGTCATAGGCTCCAGCACAAGGACCTGTGAACAGTTGAAAGCCACTTTTTTTTTTAAAGAGAGAGAAAGGCAAGAGGAGAAGCAAGTTTTCTGCATGTTCAGATTTGCTTCTGCAGAGAGCAGACCAAAAAATCTATCAACAACAGCAACTCTGTTCGTCAGTGAGATTTGGTGGCCAGAGTCTCCAGGGATGGGCTCAGCCTCTGGCCTCTCCCCCGCAGAGCCCTCCTGCAGTGGACCCTCCTCCAAGTTAAGTGACGCGGTGCTGGGAGGTGGGGGGCAGGAGAAAGCCAGCCCTCGCTAGAAGAACAGCGGTGGGGAGGACGTACCGTGATGGTCTCGCCAGGAGGCCGAGGGCTGCGGGAGGGTAACGCGACCAGAATGGAACGGGAGGGAAAATTCCTAGTCTGGGGTTTGGACTCTCCAAGCCTTTAACCGGGCAGTGAAGACCCACGGGCCCCTCTGAAAGGAGCAGGTGGGAGAAGGACGCTGAGCCCGGCTGTGTGCAGCCCCGAGCTCCGCCTCCCGTGCCTCGGCCTGCGGGGTCCGCACCCCAACTCTGCACGACGGCGGCTGTCGTCGTCAGCACTGCACATGGGACAGGAATGAGGCGCAAGTGGAAAGTGACTGGCCACCCACCGTCACACCACCCGTGAGTGGTGAAAACGACTCACTCCAGGCCCCTGTGCCCGGGTCCTCCGTTCCCAGCTGTGCGGGCGGACTACCCATCTCCCACTCCGATCGCTGTTCACCTAGCGACCCGGGGCTTTGCTCCAGCGCCCAGTGCCATTTCGCGATGGCCTCGGAGCCTGACGGCATGGCTTTACCCGGGACACGCGTGTGAATGACCGCAGCAGGCCACGGGCCCTGACGCTGCGCTGACTGTGTGTGAGTCTCGGGATTTTTCTACTCCCATGGCAAGCAGAGGCCAAGAAAGAAGGACTGCAGGACCGAGTCTCATACCAAGAAACAACGCACGGCTGTCCACCCAGCACCCCTGGTCCTCCCTCTGTGCGCCCACCTTAGCTCACAGCTGGCTTTCGGTGAGGCTGGGCAAAGAGCTTCCATCCGAGCAGGAGAACAGCCACCCTATTGTCACACACCGACACAGAGAGAGATGGCGAAAAAGGAAAATCCTAACAACAAATTAAGAAAAAAAAAAATAGGGCATTTCACAGGGAACTCAGAGCTTTCGTGCCAAAAGTCCCACCCCCGCTGCCATCATCCGTAGTGCGCTGGGACTTCGTCCACCCTGTCCAGAGCACTCCGTGCAGGTCTGCAGGGCCTTGAGCTCCTCCTGTGGAAATCAGCATCCCTCACCTCTCCCTGCAGGGAGGGGTCACAGAGCCAGCTCAGGGCCGGAGACTCAGTGGTTCTCGAAACAGTCCCAGAGCCTCAACCCCCTCGAACCCAGAAACTCGGAAACTGGGCTGGCAGTCCGCACTTTAACAAGGTCTCCAGGTGAGGCTGAGCCACCGTGGGTGTCAGGACAGTGAGCTCACCATGGGCTGCACCCTGGAACCCCCCAGGGATTTCTAGAAGCTCCCTGAGGGATGCCAACGTGTTGCCAGGGCCGACAACCTGTTGTTGTCGCAGTGGGAAGCTCTATTTGGCAACCTACGGCTTCGTTGTTTGGGGTCAGGACAGATCAACCCTATATTTCAAGCAGCCAATGCGTCCCCATTTCTTACAGAAATTCCACATGTGGGGTCGGTGGGATTCTGGCACTGGCGTGTTAGGGACTCATTTCTGGGACTGAGGACCGGGGACCGCAGCGTGTGTGTGGAGGGGGCAGATTCTTGGTGCAGGAGCGGACTGGCCTCCTGCCTCCAGCCGGCCCTTGCGTGCTGGCTGCCCTCTGGGCAAGGCAGGCGAATTCAAAGCAGGAAGGCTTCCGCGTGACGGTGTGTGGCTTGATGGGGCACGTCCCAGCGCAGGCTGTTTCCTTTATTAGTTTCCTCGGTGAGTCTGAGAAGTCTGTGTAGAGAAAATCAGCTAAGTCCTGCTGGGCAGGGAAGCGCTCGGCACAGAGGATTGTCTGTCTTGCGTCTCCGCAGCCAAACCAAAGAGGGAATCGGGGACAAGAGGAGCAGGTCGCGGGGGCGTACTCTTCCTCACTGGGGCCTGGAGCCAGGGCTGGGAAGCATCTCTGCCCCCAGCAGGAGACGGGAAAGGTTCAGGACCTGCTGGGCGGGGACAGCTGCCCAGAGAAGGGCGGACCGCACAAGCCTGTGAGCTCGCGACTCCAGGGACCCACAGAGGGCAGCCGTCTCCAGACGGAGCCCACATTCACCCGGAAGTCCAGAGGAAATGGAAACTGTGGACAGAAAAATCCAAACTCTGAAATAGTTGAAAGAAGTTTATTCTGAGCCAAATTTGAGGACTATGACCCACCCGGAGCCACTCCCAAGAAGTCTTGAGCAAGTGGACTCTCTGTGGCTGGGTTACAGTTTGGTTTTACACGTTTTAGGGAGACAGGGGTTACAGGTAAAGCCATCAATCAATATGTGGGAGGCATACATAGGTTTGGCCTGAAAAGGTGGGCCATCTCCAAGCAGGGCTTAGAGGTTATAGGTGGGTTTAAAGAGTCTTTGGCTTATAATTGGTGAAAGACTCGAAGCTTTGTCTAAAGGCTTGCAATGTTTCAACACAAAGAGGTGTTGTCAAGATAAGCCACCTGACACAGATTTGTTGTGTAAATTGAGGACCTGCAGGTGTGTCTTGCATACCCTTAGGCCTGTTAATGGATCCCAAAGGATGTCTCCAAGAAGGCAGGGGGCATGATGAGGCATGTCTGTGAGCTCCAGGCCCTGTGATATCATTTTTCTCATACGTTTGAGCTCTTTTTGAAATAGATGGTTTTAATTTTGATCTGTTCTGAGAGTGCGATTTTCTGGTGTTTTCACTGTGGGGATATTATTCTGTTCCTCTTTCTATTTTTTCTTATAAACAACTATATAGGATTTGACTGTGATACTTTTCTGTTGCTCTTTTTTATGTGAATTTAGTTTTCTTGAATTTTTAGGATGGTTGTTTCAAGATAGCTCTTCTGACTTTACAGAGCTTCCTACTCTACTCTTCCTACTCTTCTTCCCCGCATCTGACAACCACGCCAGCAGGACTGCAAGATAATAACTGTGATTACAGCTAAAGGGGCTGCAGGGCTCAGACTTCTCTGAAAGAAGTACTTAGGCAAGTTCAAAGTCAAGAGCAGAGACAAGTTCCCCAGAGTGCCCTTGTATCAGGTGCCTCGGGCAGTAACCACAGCCCGGTTCTAGCCAGATTGACTCTGATGGTCACATGAAGGTCCCGTTCACCTCATTTTCTGTTACCGGATACATGTCCAGCTTTCAACGAAAGACTACGAAGCTCTCCAAAAGGCAAGAAAGCCGACAGCCTGACGTAAGGACCATCACAGATATGACAGAGAGCTGGGCGCCCCAGACAGGAACTGGAACAACTATTATTAACGAGCCAACGTATTCATGTGATCGGTATGCTAACGTGTGACCGTATGACATATGGTAATATGTTAATTATACTATTAATGGGCCATAGGCATTCTGCCTGAAAGAGAGGAAGTAACGAGGCTGGCAGAGATGCGGGCAAGCTGGAAACGTGGGTGCTGGCTGGAATGCGGAGGGCGCAGCCTCTCGGGGAAACAGCCTGGCTCTTCCTCAAATGCCGAGCGTGGAGTCACCCCAGGAAGCAGCAGCGTCACTCCGTGACACGCGCAAGACACATGGAAACACGCACCCGCACACGGTTTGAACAGGAATATACGATTATTCACAATAGCCGGAAAGTGGAAACCGTTCGAGTGTCCGTCAGTTAATTACTCTGCAGACCACAGCGAGGGCACCGCTGCGTCCCGGCTCTGCTTCAGGCTCTTTGGAACACAGCATTAATCCAGAAAACACACACCGGCTGTGACAGCGTGCTCTTGCTGTGCGCGTACTAGACCAGAAGCCAAAACCATTTGTCGAGCTGCGCTGTGTGCTACAAGGGATTTGATTCTCAGTCCTTATAATACTCCTGTACGGTTGTGTTCCTTATCCAAAATTTACAGATGAAGATGGCATGTCCAAACATCACGCTGCACACCTAAAATAGATACATTTTTTTAAAAAAATGTTTTAAATAATAAAAGACAAAGAGTGCAGCCTCTATAAGCTGTGCACACACGCAAAGAATGGAGGCTTTATGGATTTAAGCATGTGAACAAAAATAAAACCCTAAGCCCCCGAGCAACTGGAAAAACCCTCCTCTTGGCCAGGGGGACCCGAGAGAAACCTTAAGGCTGAGTTTCCAGCCACGGCGTGCGGGAGGTCGGACACGCCTCGTTACACCGTGGTTAACCCCTGGCAGGTTTTCTTCCCTGGGGTTGGGCAGAGCCCACCCTTGGAAAGACCTGCCCCACCGCCGATGCCCACCACCCACCGATGCTGCTCCTCCTTCCACGGTTTCGGCACAACCGACCGGCCTTTGGAGTAAGGGCCACCGTCCGTGCAGGCCACCGACCATGGGGTGGTTCTGGCCAGTCCACGGAGGATGCGCTGCGGGTTTCCCATCCTTTGCTTCACCTTTTGACAGCAGAGAGCTGAAAAGTCCACCCTTGGAGCATGCCAGGGTCCCCAGTTTCTGTACATGTGACCTGTGACACAGCGTGAAGCTCAACTGCACATGCACTTGTTTCTCCTTTCATAAATATTCACGACTCCTCCGGTGGCTTATTTAGTGATATATTCAGCTGCCCCACTCAGCATAGATGCCCACCCCCACCGTGGAGCACACACATTCTGGCTCCTGCCCGAGGCTCTGCTTCCCAGCCTATCAGCACGGCCACCCTGCAGGCTGCAACCCTCGTGAGAAACAAAGCTCTCCTTTGCAAATGCGTGAACCTCACCACTGTCTCCAGTTGACACGCATCTTGTCAAAGATCCAGGTGCCAGTCGGGGTGGTACACCTGAGTTTGCTGCTGACTTTTCTGACTTTTACTCCTCCTCTGCCCCCCACCCCAAGTACTATGACATGAGAGACTCTATGCTTAGAGAGGATAAGGCGGGGTTTCTAACCGTGGCACTGCAGATGTTTTGTCCGGATAACTGTGTGTTTTGGGTGCTGCTCTTATTACCGAGGGATGTTTCTCAGCATCCCTGGTCCCCACCTGCTACAAGCCAGCAGAGCCCCTCCCTAGGTGACAACTATCGAAACCTGCCTCCGGCCCTTGTGTCCCCGTGTGGCAAAATCTCCCTGGCTGGAAGCACTGCTGCAGGGTAATTCGGTGGTCCTGTTAGTTCCAAGGTTTTACGCATAAAATCTAAACACTGTAGGTACGTGGCTATTAGTAAGACGACATTTGCATAGCTAAATATTACAGGAAAATGAGAAACATAAAGTTTAGATTAATAATAGTTTTATTATTTTGTTTAGATTATATATTTTTATCATGTAGCAAACTCTAAGGAGATTAGTTGAATAAAATAGCTGAGCACGATTTGAGATGGAAAATGTAACGGTGGTTCACTCCTGGCTTGGTGTGTAGTAACATTTCAAATTATGTTAAATTTGAGCGATGTCCTGAAACATTCCAGAGACTTCTGGAGACAAACTCAAAACACGTTTTTGTTCTCGTGTCCCGTGCGCTGGGGTTGCTCCTGTGGGTTAATCACCCTCCGCGGGTAACAACGAACAACTCTGGGAAATAGTTTTTGAAGATGATTACTTGAAGATACTGCAGAGTCACCAAATGCAGGGGCAACGTGGAGGATGTTTCGCCCAGGAAACCAGGAACTCCCGGGTAACGTGGACGGAGCAGCAAACTCAGAAACGCGGGGGACTCGCTAGACAGGTGACCACAGAGACCCGCTGGGATGCCGGGACTGTTTTATGTTAACACATCGCTTGGGGTGGTCGTTACACGTATTTATGCACTTGACAAAACTTTTAAAAATGTGCGCTTACAATCGTGAATTTGATTGCCTTTAAATTTTACCTCAGTCGGAAAACAAAAGCCCAGCGGCTCCTACAGAGACGGCGGGATCGCCAGAAACGGAGTCGCGAGAGCCTTGGGGAGTCTCACAGGCAGCGGCTCACGCTTGCCCCAGAAGGACGCACCGCGGCGCTGAGAAAAGAAGCCTCCTGAGACGTGAGACATAACCGTTGGGTTTTGTTTCTTTAGCGGCTTTGTTGGGATGTAATTCACATGGCAATGATGCGCCCACTTAAAGTATATGATTCGTTGGTTTTTAGTATGTTCACAGACATGGGCAACCGTCACTACAGTCCGTGAATGCACAGAATGTTTTCCTCACCTGAAATACAAACCCCCTTGTCTTTACTAAACACAGACTAAAACATGCCTGTGTTATAAATATCAGCTTTTTTCCCTTATTTTTTAGTATTTTTCCCTGTATTTATTTAGGTGTTACCTATCAGCGCCCACACAGTAGTTAGCAGGAAAAGAAATGATTGAAATGTCAAATGTGAATTATAGCTTAGAGCAAGCCAAATTTAAATCAGTAT
>CAUYPO010017378.1:0-37143 GCA_963574435.1 Cheirogaleus major | reverse complement strand
GAGGGTGATCTCACTTTTATAGTTTACCATGAGCCAGGTGCTGTGCTGGTGTTACAGATACTTTAATCAACTCATAAAGTGGCATCACTGTTAGTGGTTGCAGCATAGGAGTTGTGGTAAATACATGCTACACCCGGATTTGATTTTATTTTATTTCATTTTATTTATTTATTTATCTATCTATTTTTTGAGACAGAGTCTCACTCTGTTGCCCAGGCTAGAGTGCTGTAACGTCAGCCTAGCACATAGCAGCCTCAAACTCCTGGGCTCAAGTGATCCTCCTGCCTCAGCCTCCCGAGTAGCTGGGACTACAGGCATGTGCCACTATGCCCGGCTAATTTTTTTTTTTCTATATATTTTTAGCTGTCCAATTAATTTCTTTCTTTCTGTTTTTAGTAGAGACGGGGTCTCGCTCTTGCTCAGGCTGGTTTCGAACTGCTGACCTTGAGCGATCCTCCCGCCTTGGCCTCCCAGAGTGCTAGGATTATAGGCATGAGCCACCGCGCCCGGCCTACACCCAGATTTTAATTAAGCCAAATGATCAACAGATGACTTTCTGAATAGGGAAATTTGCTTTTAATTTAAGCTCCTTAATTTAACCTCACGGTGTGTGTGTGCACGCACGCCCATTTGTATGCATGTGTGTGTTACAGCAACGAAACAGACACAACAGAAAGGATCATTTTTAATTTCCTGGGCTCCTGAGCAGAAACCTTAAAGTGAAGGACATAGAAACACCTTATGCCAAGCAGGAGTGCTGTAAGTTTGGAAGTGTTCTTGGTTCAAACAGAGTAAATTTTCTGCAGGAAATGTGAGAATGAACAATCTACACCAGGGGTCCTCAAACTTTTTAAACAGGGGGCCAGTTCACTGTCCCTCAGACCGGTGGAGGGTGCGCACTGTGGGCCCCAGGGCGAGTCAGCTGCTAAGCAGGACAGGCAGCGGCGGGCCGGATACATGTCCTGGGTGGGCCGCATGTGGCTGGCGGGCCGTAGTTTGAGTACACCTGATCTATACACTAACATACACTGCTATAAGTTGCCATTAAACACCTTGCAATGAAGTCTGAAGACCAACGAGGCTGGTGGTGCTCCGTGTGCTCCCAGCACCAGCAGCAACGGCCTCATCCAGGAACTGGAGAGAAAGGCAAACCCTCAGGCCCTGCCCTGCCTGTGTGTGAACCCCCAGCACCCTGTGTTTAATGAGACTTCCAGGAGAGCCTGATGCGGTTTGAGAACTGAAATAAAATTTGGGCCAACCACCAGCAGTGCTGGGGCCACCAGAACAAGAGGCGAATTTGACCTACGCGCGTAGCAGCCCGTGCTAGAGAGAGCCCATGGCCAACTCGGCCCCCTCTGCGGTACTTCTCTGATTCTGTCCTAAGGAGCCTGCTGCGGATAGTTCCTATAGGGAATGCCCCCTGCAGGGACAGCTGGGACACTCCTGCAGAGAGTAAGCAAAGGTCTGTTCCCTTCAGTTGGAGCCCTGGATCTGATGGAAGTGGAGCTCCTCCTCCCCACCCCAAATGACGCCACATCCAGAGAGAGCCCGAGGCGGAGGGAGTCCCCAAGAAGGCAACTCTGCCAGCCCTTCTCTCACCCACTGTGGCCTTTCCATGCTTTGCTTTCTGTAACGGACTTCAGGAAATCAGATGAAAAAGGAACATGCCACACTCGCCCCCTAAATGAGTACTGGTGCACTAACAATATGACAGAGTTCTCTAAGTTTAAGCTTGTCAATGATCTTAACATGTTCTTGAAACGTGCAGTGCAGATGGTGACCGAGGCTGTGGTCGCCCCAAGGCTTGATGGGGGATGCAAGCTCTGCTTCCAGGTGGCGTGCTCACATAAACCCTCGCGGGCTCTCTGTGGGGCTGCCAGCTTGCCCTGGAGCAAGTGAGCCCAGGGAGAGCAAAGAGGTGGCCAGGACACCTTTGGTGACCCAGTCTTGGAAGCTGCCCACCCTCACGTCCGCCACATCCTATTCATTACAGGTGAGTCGATAAGTACAGCCCATGCCCAGAGACAGAGGAACAGGCTCCACCCTCTGAAGAAAGGAGTATTGAAGAATTTGTGGACATCTTTTAAGCCATCATAGACACTACACTCGTTAAAATTTTCTATGGCTAGACTGAAACCTCACTAGACTCAGCCCTGCACCACCTTCTCAGTTTGGAACCTCTGCCCTCCCATTCCCTCCCTTTAATTCCCACCTTTGGGCTTCTTCTCCCATGGTCCAAATTTTCCTACCCGTTCCTTCTCCAAACACTGTGCTTACTAGGTACACAGTAATTCCTCTGGGCTGATTACGGACTAATTCTTCAAATTTTCTAATGTTAGACCACCATTTCTTGTTATTTCCTTCTCTGACTATTCCTTGTAAGGAATGATTTTTCTATTCTCATAGTTTATTTTTGTTTTTATTTCAAAACACGCACATTGCGTGTTTCTGTCACATGGATACCTTGTATAATGCTTATGTCAGGGTTCTTGGTGTGCCTGTCACCAGAACAGTGCTCACTGTGCCCAGTAGGTAAGTTTTCAATCTCTCTCATAGTTTTTGAATCGAAGGTTCTAGAGCATTAACAATTAGTACAACCCATTCATTTCAATCTTCTTTTTATTAGGAAGTCATTTTCCAAATGGAATCTGAGGACAATGAGCAGGTTGGTAGAAAACCTACCTCTCTCGGGGCCTCTATCATTGTTTTTGTTTAAGTTGTAGGTCCCCTATTTGAATATAACTCCTCTTAAGTGCAAGAGCCTGGTTTAACTCCACAGTCCCACGCTGGGCAGAGAGTACCATGTGCTCAATGAACATGCTGACTTACGAATCCCTGATTTTGACCACCTCTTCCACTGCTCATTGCTCTAGGTAATTCTTACACCTCATAGCCTTGCAATTCTGCTCATAACAAGCAGGTACTTTTAGGGAACACTGGAGAATACGCTCTCTTGTACTATTTCTTCGGCTTCAGCGGCTCGATCCATTGCCTCAAATACTTGCTTAAAAGCACCTTTGCACCTTTTTGAAACAGATGCCCTGATGAGATCCGTCTCTCCTTTGCTTGAGACTTAATCATCATTTCTTCATAGAGGGAAAAAATGGATGCCGAGAACAGTCTTTAATATCCTTTTATTTCTTCCTCCATCCCTGAATGCTTAAGTGTTAATGTGATTTTCTTCTGAGCACAATGGCTGTGAGGAAATGAGAGGGCAGGGAGGGTCCTTGCTCCAGGTACTCCTGGTTCTTTAATAACCTTAAAACTTCTCCTTATCTTTCACTCTCACTTTATGAAAAAAGGAGAGTAGAAATGCCTTTTGCGCGAAGCACCAGGCCTCCTGCGCAGACTTTGGACACATCACTGGTCACGCTGGCGTCTCCAAGCATCCACAGTCTGCACAGATACTTAACGCTCCCTCCATACCCAAAGAGAGGTCATCATACTGGCTTCTTATCAAAAGCTGTATCATTCTTTCCTTTTCATAAATGGATGTTTTTCTCTTTTTACTTTTTTACTGAAGGCACTCTTCTGCCCAGGGAATGGATTCATTTACCAAAAAATTTCAGAACCAATGGATTAGAGGCAAATTGTGTTCCACCGATAAATAGTTTCTCTGTTCTTATCTCAGAAAAACCACCTTTCAGTTTTATCTATTAGGTCACCCTCCCTAGTTGTCTAACATAGCCTTCTTCTAATCAAAACGGACTCCCTGTCTGTACTTGTGCCACCAGCTGTCGATTGACACTATTCTGTCTTTACATCCGATCACTTCTTCCTTACCACAAGTGTGACTGGCCTCACCAGCATTTTCCATTCTCCTATACATCTGTCTATGAAATATTTACTCCACAGGCCTGAAGCCAAGGCATGTGTGACACGATCAAATACTCATCTTATTAGCATCTGAAATAAACGTAATTACAGAAACAAAGAAAAATCAACCATCAACTACAGAACAGCCCTCAAAGTCCCATCTACTTGGTCTAGGAAAACAGAACTTCCACTGTCCGTGTTCAAGTTAGTATGTGCCGCATGTTTATCCCTCCCTGCCCGCCAAACATATTTCCAAAAGTTACATGTAAATATCTCAGCGTGAAGGCCTTTAGAATACTGTGCTTGTTGTGCTTGGTTTTTTTGCAGTGTCACACGTGGTGTGACTAAGAAATAATCAATAATTTAAGTTGGAGTCTTACCGTGTAACACAACAGTGTTTGAAAGGGCTTGAACCAAGTGCACAGTCCACAGGTCACTGGTTCTCAAATCTGAGCCTCAAATTGACTTGTTCACACTGCGGCCGCAGAGCCCCGGCCCAGAGACTCAAGTTCAGCAGGCTGGGGCGGGGCCTGGCGAGCTGCATTCTAGCAAGTTCACTGGTGATGCTGCTGCTGCTGGCCTGGGAACACACTCTGCCATGGAAGCTGAGGAAAATTTTACGTGAGTATCCTCCCACTCGCTTTCGGAAGCACCGTGCTCGATTCTGGCAATGACTGCTCTCCAATGACGATGATACCATTGGGATTTTCGAAACAGTGAAAGAGAATGCAGTATGGAAGATGGGCGAACAGACTCATCTGCGTACAATTCCACTATCAGTTCTTACACAGCGAACCTGACTTCCAGGGAACTCTTTCTGTGCAGTAAACCCCATGGGGCTCTGAAACAATTTTATTATCCTGTGCTGCTCTAGTTATGCTATAAAGGGTAGGTTAAGAAAATGTTTAGTAATAATGCCATGAGAAACATCTCCAACTGAAAGACTGCTAACTGAAATACAACTCAAAAGGTGAGAAACACGCCTGCCAAGTAAAGACAAGCAAAATGCAAAGCTGAGATTAAAAGGTTATGTGCTGATGTAAATCAAAACCACAATGAGCTACCACTTCACACCCTTAGAATGGCCATTTTATACACACACACACAGAGTCATACACTGTTTAACGACAGGGATACATTCTGAGAAACCCATCATTAGGCGATTTCGTTGTTGTGCAAACATCACAGCATGTACTTACACAAACCTGGATGGTACACAGGCTAAATAGCCTATTGCTCTAGGTTACAAACCTGTACAGCATGTTATTGCACTGAATACTGTACACATATCTAAACACAGAAAAGGTACAGTAAAAATACAACATTATAATCTTATGGGATCACTGTTGTGTATGTTGTCCCTTGTTGACCAAAAACCTCATTTGTATGGTGCATGACTCTACATGTGTATGTGCCTACATATATGTATAGAGAGAGAACAAAACATATTGGCAAAGATGTGGAGAAACTGGAACCCTTGTGCACTGTTGCTGGGGATGTAAAATGGTGCAGCTGCTTTGGAAAACAGTATGGCAGTTCTTCAAAAAATTAAACACCGAACTGCCATTTGATCGAGCAATTCCACTTCTGGGCATATACACCGAAGAACTGAAAGCAGAAACTTGAAGATTTATTTGTACACTCATGTTCACAGCAGCATTATTCACAATAGCTCCAAATGTCCATGGACAGATGACCAGATATACAAAATGTGGCAGATCCACAGAGTGGAATATTATGCAGCCTTAAAAAGGAAGGAAATTCTGACACATGCTACAACATGTATGAAACTGGAGGTCATTATGCCAAATGAAATAAGCTAGTCACAAAAAGACAAATACTTTGTGATTCTACTCATATGAGGAACCTAGAGCTGTCAGATTCATAGAGACAGAAAGTAGAAGAGGGGCTGCCAGGGGCAGGGGGGTCTTTAATGGGTGCAGAGTTTCAGTTTGGGAGGATGAAAGAGTCTTGGAGATGGATGATGGTGATGGTTGCACAACAATCTGAATGCACTTAATACCACTGAACTGTGCACTTAAAAATAGTGAAAAGGCTAACTTTTATGTTATATATATTTTGCAACAATAAAAAATAATTTTAAAAGGTTATGTGCTTGTCTGAAAAGATTTGTGGTATTCTGGTGGAAACATCAGGAAACCAAAGTATGGTGGTGGGTGGAAGACACTGTGCCGTACCGTCTAGGGCGGGAGGAGATGCTGAAGGAAGTGGGGAGGGTGCAAAGCCCCCATGCGGCGCCTCCTAGTGAGGGCACAGCAGTGGTGCAGCAAAAGAGCTCTTGGTGACAAGTTTAGGTTTTTCTTGGGGACCAGGGGACAGCTAGAGAGCTGTCCTCATGCAACAACAATCCAAGAACTTTCTGAATATTAAGACTACTCCTGGCAGCTGCATAATTATATTCTTCTTTGAACCACTACACCTTTCAAAAATACTACAATAATCCTGACTTGCTCTGGTTTGTTTACCCGCTAGGCCTCTTTGAAATTAGTAATGTTAGTAAAATACTTTAGAAACCATCTCTCTTGGCCCAGTACTTTCCTACCACAAATCTTGTGACCAAAACATAAACATTTTAGCAAATTGCAGAGGAATTGTTTTCAAAAGACACCTGGCAAAGCCCCTCTGGTGGGGGGCACTTGTGTTTCAGGAGAGGAAGCGTGTGCTTGTAGTCCAGGTGCTCGCCTGCGAGCAAGGGAGACACACTCCCAGTGCTGCCCAGAGCCGCAGGTACACATCCCCCATCAGCCAAGGGAGGCTGGCGTGAAGGCTGGGGGCGGCTGGTGCTTTCCCATAACCACCCGACAAGCCGACCACTCCCCGTGACCACATCCACAGCGGGAAACACCCGATGGAAGGAATGGTTGGTTAGGGCGTGCCTGCTGGGGGCCCTGCAGCGCCACTTGTCCCCACCTCCCTCCCCAGTCTGTATCCCACATCTCTGTGTGTGTTTGTTGTTAAAAACAAAAAGTACAGTTCAAAGTAACCCAACAATTTCTATGATTTTATCTCATTGCTGGTTTAAGTGGAATGATCGTCAGATTGCCAGAGAGGTACGCCTCATTTTTACTTCTGCTGTAAGCCAGAGGGAGGTCTAATCTATAAGGCAAAACATAGTCCCAGATCTTTCTGCAGCCACAGCTGCATTTTACTCCAGTGTGTGATGACCAAGGAGTGGTCACGTAAGGAGGCCGGCATATCCCCAGCCTCTGGGAAGGATGGGGAGCCGTGGTCCCTAAAGAAGTTATGACCAACATACCAATCGGGTTTGCTACTGTTATATTAAAAGAACCAACTTTCAATAAGACACCTGTAGTCACAGATCCCAGTAGATAGTGTGCTGTTTGTTTCATTTTTATTTCTTTGAAATGAGATCTCACCTAGTGTAGTGGTATCATCACAGCTCACTGCAACTCCTGGGCTCAAGTGATCCTCCCGCCTCAGCCTTCCGAGTAGCTGGGACTGCAGGCATGAGCCACCACGCCTGGCATTTGTTTTAAAGGTGGGTGTTGAAGAGTAGCCAGGACCGAAGAGACAGCATCTTTGAGGGCTCTAACCCCACTGAGCATCAGGTAATGTGCACTAAATTTCCAGATCAGAGCCTGTACTATATGATCTTATAGATCCTTCTATTTTTAAGAATTAAATATGCTTACAGTCAGAAATATTACAGAAATCCAGACTTAAAACTTCCATTTGGTACTGGGCAAAAAGCTTGGCAATTAAAAATAACTTATCTTTGAAACTGGAAAGATGTCTACAGACAGGTTACTGCTCACAGTAACCTAAGCTTTTTCTTAATGTCAACTCTGAATCCCTTTTAATAAAGGGATTTGTTCTGTGAAGTTTGGATTCGGTCGAGGGGCTGTACTTGGGGATCTGGAGGGCCACGTGTGGCCTTGAGGCCGCAGGTTCCCCACCCTTGGATGGAATGATGACACTGCCTGAAAACAGAGTTTTGGTTACAAATTATGACTTCTATAAGAAACATAATTTTAAAAATACAGAAATGAACTCCTCTAATTATTTTATTTACTGACCAAATAATTTCATTAAATTAAAAAAACAAGAGGAATGAAATGCTTGTCTAATTTCAGTGTGGCAAATATGTGCATCAAATTATCCTTCGAATGAGAGTTTTTCTCTGTTGGAAACAAATCTGTTGTATGAAAAAAATGTATCTAAATACTACTGTGGGAAATAACAAATACGAGGGAAAATGTGATCTTGTTGGCATCTAAGGTCTTTCAGAAGAAAGTGGCCTCCTATGCCTTTGGCTGATGCTGTCCTGCAAAGTCACTCTGGCCAGCTCTGCACCTTTTCAGACCTCATCCTAGTTGTGATCTGTCACTTTCTAAACCACCTTTACAAGCAAGGGGGACGTAGCAATTGAGAAAATAGAATATTGATGACTTGCACAGCTTACCAGAAATCTAGTTAAGGGTGTCTGTAAACTGTAAGTACGGCTTCCTAGCCATATCCATAGAATCAATGTAGACAAAGTATATTAATACAAAGAATTATGATAGGCACACATATTTCTGAATTTTCTAGATTTAAGTATGGCTCACAGGTAGAGGTATGAACATGCAATATGAAGAACAAAAAACAGTATTGTATCACCTTGAGCTGTCAAAGATAAATGATGAGTGTAGATGAGAGAGGAGCAAGGGCGGAAAAAGAGATGCAAGAAAGAACAGTAGGTACCGAGGTCAGGACAGGACAGAAAGAGAGTCCCACCGGTTCCTCTGCCCATTCATGGATTAATCCAACATATATCCCACAGACACTTCTGAGATACCCAATGCCTCACTGACACTGGATGGTGTAGGATATGGCTATGTCTTTGTTTTCCCTGAAATACGCACCTCTCAATATTGTCAAACAAGGGTCTAACTCATTTATACTGGAATCATTCAGAATATTGAAAAAGCTGATACGCATCTTGAAAAACCTGTTGTGCTTATTCAGAAGTCAGGCTTCCTGTGGTAACCTCAACTAAAGTCCCAGGCCCAAAGATTGCAAGAGAGGAAAAGGAAATTAAATGAAGCTATCTGCCTCTGAGTCCTGGAGGGAAGCGTTCAGAACCCCTTAGACACTTTTCTGTCTTGGCACACCACAACGTGCGATTATGTCTGATTGGGAACCTAAGGGCTCTTGGTGGCCGGGTGGTGGCTGTGAAGCCAGGCTCTAACCTAAGAAATGCCAAAATGAACAGGAAAAAAGACAAGGGGGAGGGAGTAGATGGTGGAAAAAGAATAAGCAAGGGATCTGTCCACTTGTCCACCAGGACACATCCGCAGCAGTTACAGTGACAGAACAGACCCTGTTATGAACAGGAAATGCAGCAAACCCGGCCTAGTTCTGCTGTCGGGGAAAAAGCAGCAACACTCCTTAGAGCAGCATCCGCTCAGCACAAGACATGCATACTAACAGCTAAACACGGCACACTCCATCAGGACAGGAGCCCTGCACAGCGTCAGGCCACAAGGAGCCACAGATCAAGATGGTACCACTATCAGTGCAGAACCAATGTGAGTCCCAGTGGAGCCCTTTCTGCCCCCAAACCCCTGGAATTAAAGACCCCAGCACATGAAGAACATGATGTTCCTTGGTTTTCCAGCAAGGCAGAATGCAAAAAATCTGGAAAGCCTCCTATAAAGATGGCTAAAAGAAAATAAAAACAATTAGTGCTTTAATTATTTAGAAAAAGCTCATTCTCTAATAATTCAAGACAAAGGAGACAGTGGGGTGTATTCAAGTTCTAAAATGGAACCCAGATAACGCATGTATCCTTCCCTACCCAAAAGGATTTGGTCCCCAAGTTCAGATAGTGACAGCTACCTGTACATGTTCCACAGAAAAGCCACAGGTCCTCCCTAAGGCCAGCAACCCCAGAGGACACCTTTCTCACCTCCCCTTTTCCAAGGTCTTTCCTCTTCTGCCCAAGTCTAGACAGAAAGAACAATGAAGGGGGCCACTGTCTCCACATTGTGGGGTTTCTTTAGTCCTGCTCCCTTCCTAGAAGGCTCTTCAAACTCAAATGTTGAAACCAAGATTATACTCTTTGACTGCATTATACTTACCGCTTAAGCATGCTGGACTAAGCACTTGGTATTATAATTGGTTTTCCAGTGCTTTCTCTGAGTTTCTGCTCGACAGCGTTAAAAGTGCTGCTGTCCTAATTCTCTTAAGGCTTCGAACATGATCTAAAGGAAGCTATGCACAGAGCTTACGTCGAGTGAGAACAATTTAATGTGATGTTTTGCCAGGAATGATAAACTCTGGCAGCTTGATAAGAAAACCTCAGAGTTCAGATGTGGTTAACTGTCAGGCTGGCATGCCCGCCCCAGCACATCTAAAGCTGCCACTGACTCTGAGAAGCTGTTGACACCATAAAGAGGTCCTGTGCCCACCACCATGATGCTCCTTCTGCCTCAGAGAAGAGCAGATCACAGTGGCCTGTCTCTGAAGGGCTTTGAATGCTTCTCAGATCAGTCAACAGGAATGTGGAATATGCACTCACTGTGTCCTTTTCAGAGGAAAACAATCACAGTATATAGTACATACTTACTGTCTTACAGTTTGCATTTAAAAAATGAAAGTGAAGCCTATTAGGACCAATGAAATTCAAGTACACTGGACTCTGTCTTCAAAAGTCTTGCTTTGGGGGTCTCACTACCATAGAAGGTGTACTTGGAAAGTTGTCTACGAAATGGGTTGAGTGCTTCCATAACACACAGAAAGGCTGCCTCCTGGGGTGTGGGCCCAGTTCTCCGGGCAGGCTTGGCCACACTCTCAGAATGCATGTAAACCCCCAGTGGTCACATGACCACTGTTGGAAGTGGCCCTGCTGTTGCAAGTCAGTGGCCTCATGTCTCCGATTCACTGCACACACACAAAACTCATCTCTCTCAAGAATCCTCCTCCTCTTTTCAATTCAGCCCTTAAGTGCTTTAAAAGCTTTTCAGAGATGGTCTCGGTGGCGCTCCCTGTGGTGGAGATGACCTTGGGATTATATGGTTTACAAAGAAAAACAAACCAACCAACAAAAGGCCGCGTCAGAAACCAGGCGCCTGTCTCCGGAGAAGACTGTGTGTGCCTCTGCACAGAGCAGAAACAAAAGCAAGTCACCAGGGCCTTCCACACACACAGTGGGGACCAGGAGAGAAAATGAGGTTTGAGTCTGTAAAACAGAGAGGGGGGAATCTTGGGAAAGAGGCACAACTGCCTCCATGAGCTAAAAACACTTTACGTAAGCTCCCATCTCCAGGAGAGTAAGTAGCCACGGTGAGCAGATACTAAGGCAATGACAGAGTAGCAACCCGTCCTATGCTGTGTTCACCTACGTTCTGCTGTTTTGAGTGCATGCCAAAGGGGCACGGCACACACAGTCACACCGTGCCACACAAACACGCTCACTGTTCCTGCCGGGCAGGGCCCGCGGGCGGAGCGCACTTACCGAGGACTCGCTGTCCCTAATGAGGAAGTCGCCCTCGACGCCCCGCTCGTTGAGGGCGCACTCGGCCTGGTGCCGTGTCACGTTCCCGTAGTACCACTCTCTGCCCGCGAAGCGCCCGCTGGACGAGGGCCCGGTGTAGCTTATCTGCGGGACGTGGGAAGGGTGCAGGGCCGGCCCGTCACTGAGGACCATCACGTAGTTTTTGGGGACGAGGCCAACCTGGCCCCGGGCGTTTTTGCACTTCCACCACTCGGGGTCGTTCTCGGGTTTCTCGATCACCTCCATGGTCTCTCCCTTCTCGAAGTTGAGCTCCTCCTCGGTGACGGAGCTGAAGGGGTACAGCGTCTGCACCACGTGCAGCACGCGCGCGCCCTGGCCATTGCTGAGCGAGGCGCCCTTGCGCAGGCTCAGGAAGCTCGGGGACTCCGCGGCCGCCTCGTCTGTCTCCTCCAGGACGTAGTTGGAGGGGAACCAGCCGATCTGCCCGTTGTAGCTGCCTCGCCACCAGCCATCGCTGCACTTCTCCATGACGGTGACGCGCGACCCCTTCACCAGGGACAGCTCATCCTCCCGCTCGGCCACGTAGGCGAACTTGACGAAGGCCGGGATGTTGAGGTCGTAGATGCGGTCGGCGCCGCTGCCATTGGCGGGGTACTCGGCGTCCGTGCTGGGCGTGGGGGACGCGTCCCTCGCGCTTGTCTTCCTGCGCGTCTTGCCGAGGCCTGCGGAGACACAGCAAGGCTCAGTGTGCGCTCGCGACAACGATGGCGCCCAGCTCGACCTTGGTTACAAACTAGAGTCACCACCAGAAAAATAAAATGTTGGCAGCAGCATTGTGCAGTTACTGAAAGTTGTATTAAAATCCATCTCTTACCCATTAAAAAAAAGCCTGAGTCCCGGCAACACAAAAGATAGTAAGAACAGTGGAAACTTTCCTTCTGAAATGATCCGTTTTCAGAGAATCTCTGTGCCCCTCAGTTACAAAAATAAGGTATAAAGGCACAGACAAAAAAATCGTCTGCATTCTCGTACTGGGTGGGAAGCTAAATGAATTCAAAGACCCGTCCCAACGCTAAGATGTGCCATGTCTCAGCCTCCACGAACAGAGGCTGCAGCCTAGCCCCGCCGCCCCCCCTTCCCTCCCTCGGTGTCCCACCTCCCCACCGCTGCCCCCACTCCTGGGGCACTCATGGTCCTCCCTCCCCCTTGCCTGGCAGCATAATGGCCCTACTGCGCAGAAACCCATCTTCACCTTTCTTTTCTTTGTGCAATTCTTCTCTTCTTTCAAAACAGTGGACCAATTTCCCACAACAGATTGTGATGAATGAATGGGGAAAAATCAGCTGATACCTTAAATCTAAGGCAAAATTTTTCATACTGTGAGTCAAAACTCACTAGTGGATCATAAAAATCAATTTAATGGGTTGCAACCAACCTGTAGGTATGTGTTGGGTTTAAGGGAATGAAACAGAAAATTTCAGTGCACCAAACACAATTATAGTAAGTATTGTTTCTTCAGTCACAGATGTGAGTACTGAACTGTAATGTGCAACACCTTTCTTCCTGTGAATGAGGGAAAAAAGTCTGAAAAGCCCTGAGGTAAAAATGCCTTAACCCAGTTAAAATGCACAGAATTCCGGAACATTTTAGGGGAAGAAAGCATGTTGGCCTCAGAGCTGGAAACACACCACTGCACAGGTGGGGCTGGCCTTCTTCCTCCTCGGCTTTTCTGAGACATGGCTGCTCACCTGTGAGCGCTGCTTCAACCCCTAACTTAGTCAACATGGAGGATTAGATGGTACGGAAACTGCGCTCACTCATTTGTAAACTTTTTTCCTCTCCAAAATGACACCAAAGGACTCTTATAGGTAGCTTGTACCTCTATCTCCTTTTCTTTCTCAAACTGCAGTAAAGAGAGGGAGGTCCTAAGAATTACTTTTGCTTCTCTTGCCTTGTCAAGTAGGTGCGAGTCAAGAGGGTTAAAAGGCTGCATCACAATTGTCCTTGACTGTGGAGCACTGGGCCACTGTCCCCCCAAAATGTAGACTGGCCTCAGGCCTGAGATGCTGCTGCCCTGGGACACATGCTCAGCTTGGTGCCAGGAGGCACATGAGGTGATGTGAAGCAAGCAGTCACACAGGTTTTCAACGGAATATACCAATTCACTTAAGCGAATGGCTTCTGCTACTTCTTTCTGTACCAAAGCATTTTACTCATGTGCACAGAAAACACCAGACTAAGGCAGAGTATTAGACTAGGTAGATTTCTACTTTGGGTTAACTTGCTTTACATAAAAACACAAGCCTCTAAACCTTAGAATTCATCCTTTCATGTGATTTGAAATGCAAGCTAGCTCAACTATGCAATGACAGCGCACTGTGATAATTCAACAGTTTCATAATCCAGAGGCAGACAGTCCATGAAGTAAACCTCTGTCCAGAAGGCAGGTGCCCGGGGCTCAGTGAGTAGATGGCACAACCCTCACAGAACCGTCAGCACGCTGCAGTGGCTGTGGCCAGGCAAAGGACAGCTTTTATTGGTAACAAAGATTTCAAGAAATATAACATTTAAAAATAATCTTTTAATACACCTTTTCAAATATGTGAATCACAAAAGCTGCTTCAGAAAATACCTGTGGAAGAGCAGGTGTTAGAATATTCATCAGGACATAAAGGTGACAAGATCAGCAGAAAAGACAATGTTAGATCTTAGCCATCACAATACATTTTCAAAGATACTTTATAACTGATTTATCAATATGCTAGTTTAGTGACTTTTCACAAAAACAAAATATAATAATTTAAATTAATTAATTCAGCTACCGATTTCCTGCAACATGCCAGGCACCGTCCTAGACTTTGGGAAGAGTGAGATGAAGAAGAGACAGGCATGTTTCCTGCCCGCATGGAGCCTCTCTACCAAGATGGGAACATTCTACATATATATATAGCAAGCACACCATGGAACAGGAATTAACCTATTTTGTACTAATGTCATCTGAATAGTCTTTGAGGCACTTGGGGTGGGGGGCAGTACAGACTGACTAAGAGGACAGCCCTGGGGGGTCTTGAGTTGACCACTTAATTAGCTGTATGCTCTTGGTCAAATTACTTAATATCTGTGTCTTAGTTTTACCCCTAAAACGTGGACCAAAAAAGTACTGTATTACTCTACTTGGGCTGCCATAACGAAGTACCACAGGCTGGGTAGCTGAAACAACACTTATTTCCTCAGAGTTCTAGACGCTGGAAGTCCAAATAAAGTTGCCGCAGGGAAAGAGGCCTCTCTCTCTTTGCCTTGCAGACGGCATCTTCTGCCTGTGTCCTCACGCGGTCTGCCCTCTGTGCACGTCTGTGTCCTAATCTCCTCTTTGTATAAGAACACCAGTAAGGTTGGATTAGGGCCCATCCTCATGACCTCATTTTAACTGAATCACCTCTCTAAAGGCTCTACCTCCAAATACAATCACAGTCTTAGGTATGGGAGAGGGGGACGTTAGGACTTCAACATATAAATTTTGTGGGGACACAGGTCAGCACATAACAGGTACATATGGTCAGATGATGTATATAAAGCACAGGAAGTGCTCTGTGGATAACAATTACGACTCTCATTAACAGAGCCGAAGCTCTCTTTTAGCTCTGAACAGTATTTTACCGAAAGAGGGCCCAAGTCCTCTTTAAACCACTTGGCCACGATCCTGCCAGTGCCAGATGGCCACCAAACAGAAGGCTCTCCCATAGGGCTTTTGGCACCTGGAAAACAAACATTCTTCCATGGGAGCCACGTCATATGTAGCTGCTGGTGCAGGGAAATTCAAGAGGCAGGTGCCTGGGGATAGGGAGGGACCTGCCTTTACTGAAACCTATGTCACCTGAACCCTCACATTCCCAGTTCTGCAGATGGGGAAACTGAGGCGACAAGAGGTCAAGGCACAAGCTCAACACACATGGCCACGATTCCATCACAGTCAAGAAGCACGGCTCTGCTACAGCCTGGTGTGAAGCATGATTTCTACAGAAAGTGCACCCAGGACTCTGAATTGGGGAGTTAAGAGCCACTTCTCCCCGCCTACTGGGGCTCTTAAGCAGAAAAACTTTTCCTCTGATTCTGAGGAATAAAAAAGGTCCCTATGTCTGAGGATCAGGCAACAAACATTTGGGATAAGAGATGCAGCGTAACAGGCTGGGCCTGGAATAACAGCTAGGTAGGTCTCCACAGGCTAGAGGGGCACTGGGTGGGAAACGCACCCACGGGACAGAGTTGCCTGGGTTGCTGAGAAATGGGTTCCCATTTCTCCTTTCCCCATTCTTCCCTTACCCTGGTCCTGCCCAATGGCCACAGCCAGGGTCCTGGGGAACAGAAGGGATGAGCGACCTTAAGTGTTGGCAAAGCAAGATTAATGTGCCTGGCCCTCCCCACTGCTAAGAACACCGGGGAAACAGGGAAAAGGCTGTGGCCAGGGGTAGGGTTGGTTGGGCAGGGCAACTCAGGGGTAGAAGGCAAGAGGCAGATGCCTCTCTGGAGGAGGACAATTAAGGGGTCTGCAAACTGAAGAGTCAGGGCTGCCCTGAGGTGGAGCCAGCTCTGGGGGACTCTGCCATCTCCGCCATTCTCCTCTTGCCTAGACTTCACCTGAAGCTGTAACCCACAGCCAGGTGGCAGCTGTGAGATCTCAAAGGGAGGGTTTCCAGAGCAGAACAAACAGTGGTTCATGTGCATTTCACAGAGAAGAGAGAAAGAACCCACAGGAACTCCAGGCCCGACTGTCCTGAGGGCCAAACCCATTACCTTGTAGGTAGAGAGGCAGCCCAGGATTCCACTGCTTCCTCACTTGCTCTCTGTGTACGCATTTTTTTCACATCATCCACTTCAGCTCTTCTTCTTTCATTAAAGTCATACCACCTTCCTCCAGCTGTGACACAATTTGAACTCTAATGTGTGTTTTGGATTTTAATAGGATAATGTGATTTTTACATAATGTCTCAATAAGACAGGCAAATCCTCACATCCATTTCTCTAAGACTCAGGCAGTATTTACATACCATAACTAAGCCACAGTCAACCCAAGCCTGGCAGCCTAGAGCCCCCATTTTCCAAAGCTGCTGCTCACCCCCTCTCTGTGCCGTATTTTGAGAGAACACACTTGCCAGCACTGTCCTTTGAGGTCTGCTCACTTTGGGCCCAATAATGAATTCTCAAGCAGCACATACGGGGCCAGATCCTTCACGTAGACGCACTCTCTGTGTGTGAGCCCTCAGCCATGCAGAACACCCACGCAGTTCCAATGCCTGCCATCTTGTCCTTACTGAGGCACGGTGCACTAGTGTACTTCAGCGAGACTCTGGACAAGAGTTCAGATGACATGCTATTCTTCCAATTCTCTAGTCACAAAATCCTACTGCACAGAATTTACCTAGTGCTTGAGCACTTTTATTGGGGGTGCTGCTGCAGCATGCTTTGGATAAATCATATTTTGGATGATCATATCTAGAATATGACCATTACAAAATCTCTCCAATGTTGTATATTAGGTGAAGCGAAGTGGTTTCTCTACAGCTTGCTCAATAATGTATAAACTGCAACATCTTTGCATGAAAAAAGAACAAAGAAGGAATGGAAATTGCTGTGAAAAAAAAAAGCAAGATGCTGTTTCGTGAGACACGTGCTCAGGAGTGAACAGGATTTTAACTCCTACACCAAAGATTAGGCTCTGAGAACATTTCAATCTCCTTAAATTTATAATCATAAAATTACGGTATTTAAGATCTAGAAGAAACCTTAGAGATCCACTCGTGTCTGAGTCTGTTGAGGCTGCTATAACAAGGTACCATAAACCAGGCTTATAAACAACAGAAATTTATTTCTCACACTTGTAGAGGCTGGAAGTCCAAGACCAAGATGCCGGCAAATTCAGTGTCTGGTGAGGGCCCAATTCCTGGCTCATAAATGGCACCTTCTAACCGTGTCCTCACCTGGCAGAAGGGGTGAGGGAGTTCACTGGGGTCTCTTTTATAAGGGCACTAATCCCATTCATGAGGGCATCACCTTGGTGACCTCATCACGTCCCAGTACCATCACATTAAGGGTTAGGGTTTCAACATATGAATTTGGGGGGACACAAACATACCATCTACAGCAGCTTGGCTAGTTATTTTCAGGCTGCTGCTGGGGGGAGTGAGCCCTGGGGTCCCATGTGTGCTGCCCAGGAGACCAGTTGGGGCAGGAGATTCTGTACCTCCTACACCCAGCCCCTCCGACACCTCCGGCAGCCACGATGCTCCATTTGCTTTACACAGGGGCCCGGGGCAGGAGGGCACCCAATAACGTGCCCTACAGATGAGATGGGTCACAGCGTCTGGGAGAGGCTGACACTCACCCACGGTCTCCCAGGCCAAGTCAGCGGCCAGGTGGGACAGGGAGGGCACAGACCTCCTGAGCACAGAGCTGCCGGGATGGTCAGAGGAATGTGAACAAGCTCCCTCGTGGAGCCACTCCATAGCTGCCACTTTAAAGACCAGACACAATTTATGCAATGACTTTATCTGCACTTAATAATAATAATAAAACATGTGCATTGTAGAGTCTGTGAGTGGACAGGAGGCATAATTTCAAGTGGCAAATAGCTGAGTTGGATTTAAAGGTAAACTATACTTTTCTGCTTTTTGTGATGATTTTCTGGCATCAAGCTATTGGATCTCTGATCCCAAGTTACATTTTTATTGATGATAATAAGCACACTTTAACTTTCCTGAATAAAATTACATACATTAAAGATCAAGTTCTAATAAAAGCTTGAATATGTCATACATTATTAATGTTAGTGATTTTAAAGTCAAAATCTTTTATATACTCCTTTTAAGATGAAGGGATGTTAAAACAGACGACTTTAAAACATGCTCTGTCATCTTCCAGCTGGAGTTCTGGAGATTTAAGATAAAACGTCAAACAAATTTGATAGTTCAGCAATGTATTCAAGCCAATTCATTTAGACAGGGTACACCCAGGTTTTGGGAGCTCTATGGCAAAATCATTTAATTTTTGCTACTAATCAGATCTGTAA
Source organism: Cheirogaleus major (assembly GCA_963574435.1). NCBI lineage: Eukaryota > Metazoa > Chordata > Mammalia > Primates > Cheirogaleidae > Cheirogaleus > Cheirogaleus major. Next base: position 18,784 of record CAUYPO010017378.1, on the reverse strand, counting down.
CATACACCAGATTTAAACAGAAAACTTCCTTGTACTTAAAAATGCCATTTATGCTGCATTAACAATAGAGATTATTGATTTGTGAGGATTTCCCCCACTGAAGTTAGGCCCTATTATTAAAGTCAACTAAAAATCACAAAAAGCTTTTATTTTTACATGCTAAGGAGATGTGACAAGATATGATTAAGGTACAACGTGACCACAGTAAATTTTCATGTAAGGGTTAGCGTATATTTAATGTTTGGCTTCTTATAACTTCTCATGTTACTGTATGTTCATTTAATTGGCACCTAATTTTTTAGATATGCTGGTAAGACTAGCTTCCACTATTCAGAGAATATCCAGTGCAAAAACTCATCATGGAAATAGTTGAATAGGTAAGAGAAAAAACTCAAATTTAGTCAACATAAGGATATTTTTTTGAAAGGATGGCCATGTGGGATTAATGCAGGGGTTGCCTGTTGTTTTAATCTGTTCATCACCCTTTGTCAACCCTTCTCTTATTCAATAATACTCCTCTCCTTGAAGGGCCTTGTTCTGCGTGGCTTCAGGAGGGCCCATCCCTGCCCTGGCTGGGCCCTGGGGGACGACCCAGGACTCCTATCTGTGTGGTCAGAGCACTCGCCGGGACTGCCGCACTCATGGGGAATACTGTCCCTTGGAGGGCGTGGCCAGGAGCGGAGCCCATGCCCACAATGCAGAGGGCCACGGAGCAGGCATGAGGCCTGGAGAGTTGAGCCCTGGATCCATCTATACCTCCCAATGATGGGAGCCAACTTTACATCTTATTTTATTTTTTTTTGAGTTGACTTTCTGTCACTTCAATTAAGAGTCCTAAAAAATAAAAATACCCTTTTTTCCCAATCTCACTCCTCCTTTCTTATCCCACTTCCTTAGATGTGCCAAACTGTTGATTTCTACGTGGAAAAGTAGTTTGTATGGGTAAGTCAAAAAGAATGTTTTGACAGTTTTGGACCAGCCAGGTGTGGGAGTGGAGTGGCAGTGGTGGGTAGTAGACAGATTGGTAGACACGATTAACTGCTGGGATGGTGCACTCTAAGCCCAGAGAATCTTGGGCTTAAAATATTCACTGCAGGGGCAATCATGAGACATCTGTGACGCTGGAAGGCCACAGCCATTAGGCCTCACCGACCGATGCACTCTACCCTCGATTTTCTGGGGGCTCTCAGATTTGGCTGAGGGTGGGCCCACATGAATGCACTGTGGCCAGTATCTCAGGCATGGTTTGCCAGAGAAAAGCTCAGAGTGGTACAGGCCCTTGGGTACAAACTGATTTCAGACAAAGTCAAATCTAAGTCAAAATAAACTTAGGCACAAATGCCATCAACTTGCTGCTTCACCTGACATCTATTCCTTTTGTCACACAGAGGCTCGGATGTGTCACTAACTCCTGGCTAAGGCTCCTGGGGCTGGAAGGAGAAGGATCTGGAAGCATAGCAACCTTTCCCGGCAACTGGGCACAAGAACCAGATGCCACTGGCCTGGCCCCACCTCAGGCCACAGTACACCCAGAGGGGCAGGCAGAGGCCAGGGTGTGGCCACATGTCCATCTCTCAGAAAGAGCATCCTGAAAGTACTCACTGCTCAACCAGTGTGGACTCAGATGAAGGAGGAGTATGGTGTTAATTTCCCTGGGGTTTCCCATACCATCACTGAATTCCCCCTTAACAACTAAGGCCTTTAAGAAGCAAAACCTTCCAGAGGGACTCTACAGACCACTCTGTTGGATGCTCACCAATCCTTCCTGAAATGCCATCCCTTGGCTCTGCTGTGAATTCATGGTAGAACATCTACAAATGCCACTTTGGGCTGTGCCTCTCTTCATTTCTTCACCACATTCTCAAGACAGGGTTCATTCGTTATTTATTCATTCTTATTCATGGTTTATTCACTTGTTCATTGTTTAGTGCTTGGCCTGAGGGAAAGCATTAAGAACCTCCCCTGGCCCTCTAAACCTCACAGATTGGTGTAAGAGAGTTATTTACACAAACCCAAGTTTCAGATGATGACCTATGGTCACAAGAACAATAAAGGAAAAGAGGTCAGGGAAGGTCTCTCCGAGCATGGGACGCCTTCTGACCTCGCAGGGCACAGAGGAGCCCAGGTGAAGACGGGAAGCTCATGTGGCAGAGGGGACAGGCTACACCAGGGCCGCAAGCGGCAGGTCTTGGAGCTGCTCAGGCATGTGAAGGGAGTGCTGGGGCTGCAGCACGGAGAATTCAGAGACAGGGCCGGGTGGGCAGGACATGAAGCAGCAGGCCCTGTAGGCTGACTCGATTTCCACAGAGAGGGATTGCGCAGGGCAGGAGCATAGAGCTCCCCAACCATGTTGGGCAAAGCAAAAAGCCTGTCGACCAACTTTTCTCTTTCAAGTGTCCTGCTGGTGGAAAATACTCTCACCATCAGGAACTGGGTATGCTTAAGGAAGAAGGAATTTTAAATTCCTAACTGCTGAGGAGACAAAGCACCCTTGACCGCTTTCTAAGTCGTCCATGCCTCTCTTTGGGCACCAGCTTTGTTTGCAGAAAACCCTAGTCCGCCTCCAAGGCCACAGCCTCACCTTACCGTTGCTCTTACTGTTGTTGGTAGCATGTAGCTTCATGCCTGCTCTCTACGGTCCTGACAACAAGAGGGCCGGGATGTGCTGGAATCAAAGGTTAGAGGTTGGGTAGAAGTTGGTTCAGGAAACGTTTTTTCTCTAGTAGTTTTCACTCCAGCTTTTAAAAATGAAAACCAATGTCTTTTCCAAAAGCTCAGTTCATCCATGTCTCCCTGAGCAGATCGGATGCTGTGTGCCTCTCTCCTCCACAGTAGAATGAGAGCTCTGCTGAGCACCACTATCTGTAACCAGCACTAAAATAACGAGGCATGGCACCCCATGGGACTCGTCGTGTAAAGGTCTGCCTCCCACAGGCCCTCGGAGCACTCGCCTGTGCCCACCTCACCACCTGCCTCATCTCGCAGCATTTATCTCCCTGGGAAAGATCACACACAGTCAGCACTGTGGCTTCAGGGCCAGGCACTCAATACGTGTTTGCTCAATTAATAAACTCCACTTGCTGTCTCATCACCGTGACTTCACGTGCACCCGTCAGCCCCTCTAGACTGATGTCTGCAGTGGCAGGTACCCACAGCACCAGGAGCACGAGCAGACAGATCCATCAGGAGGGACTGCTATACGCAGACCGCCCAAGCACACACCCCACCGACCCTCTCTGTGGCTACTACTTCTTCCATCCTTCAATACAGCTTCGAGACCCTACAATGTGGAAGGCACTCATAGATCCCTATGTCAGTGACAGCCATTGCCAGGCTGTATCTGATGGCTCTGTGGCACACCACTTCCTAATCCATGCCCACTTTCCTCAAACTGGAATAACTAGGAGACTGACTTTTATTATTTCCAGGCATGTGTACCCTGTAATGAAACACTCTATGGTGTGCCATACAGAATCCCCCGGTTCAGGGAGGGGGTGCCACTGGATGGGAGGGAGGAGAATTGGAAGGCAGAAGGGAGCTGCCATCCCTGAGCAAACCCTGGGCACCCACACTGACCAGGTCAGGGCTGCCACCACACACCCTCTCTATACCCAGCTGGGCCCTTTTCCAGTGGGCAGTCACACCAGGAGCCAGCTCATCAGGCTTTGAACTTGAATTTCCATCCCGGTCAGAAAAAAAAGCAAAAAAACAAAAGCTCACTCCTTTGTGAACAGGTGGGCAAATAACATGACTGAATATTTAAGCCTGAATTAAAAAATAGTTTAAAAGCATAGGATTTTCTTGCAAATGTGGAAGTCAAATGGTAACACAGATGTCAATGAAAAGAATTTTTTAAAATTTCATTATAATTTTTAATTCAAAATACATATTTAGTACCTCTCAACACATATACCAGATCCATGAGCACAAGCATTTTTGAATATGCAAAAGAGTGTACGAGGATGAAACACGACATTCTGGAGTATTGCTTGAAGTGTCAATCCACTGGCAAAGTTCAGCATGCCTGCAGCTCTTCAGCACCATGCCTGCCAGTAAAACGAATATGATGGACACATTCGAATGAGTCAAGAGACGGCACATTCCTGGGGGAATTTGAAGGTGGTAAGTGGTTGGCAAAGACTCGACCGAACCACACTTGAGTCAACGTCTTCAGGTCACGTCTTGAGTCCAGGTTCTCTGCACCATGGTACACCCATAACTCTGCACCTACACGTCTTCATCTGTAACACGAGGACAGCCAGCCCTGGTACATGTGGGGCCATTATGAAGATCCAATGACTGAGGAAGGCAGTTAGTGTAGTGTCCAGCACCCAGCAGGAGCCCAGACAATAGCTGCTGCTGTCGTCACCCTCATACCAGCGCATTGTTACGGTTGGGGACACAGGCAGGAGAGGGGTGGCACTTTCTCAACAGAGGTGTGCACACATCTGTGTTTTCCCTAAAACAATCCCAGGGGGCAGGGGGCAAGGCCTCCCCTCACCCCTGCTCTCGGGGTCAGGAGCAGCTGAGACACGAGGGGGCTATGAACAGTCACAGAGAGAGTAGGTGATCGCTGCAAAGTGGGCCTGGACAGAGGGGTGAAGGGGGAGCCCCAATTCCCAAGTCAGGCTGGCAGCAGGGCTGGTGCTCACATGCTGCCTTGGATGAGGGTTATTGAGCTGCTACGTCCAATGGAGCTCCTGGGTGCTGTCCAACTGCTTGTGTTCCAGGAGGAGGTCTTTGAGGTAACTGGGCTCCTGCCTCCGGGATCTTGCCCACCTACGGCTTGCAGTGGACAGTGCCAGCCTGAGACATGAGTGGCCTGTTCCTGGCTTTGCTGTGAAGCAGACCCTGGCCACGTCACTTGGCTTGCCTGGTCCTCAGTGCTTGGCTTTCATGGAAAAGCACTGGACTAAGTTATTAGCAGAGCTCGTTCCAGAATTCTACAGAAGACAGCCTGAACTACTGAGTAAGTTTCACTCTTTTAAGCATAACTGTGTATATTAGACTACAAAGAAGAAAAAACAAAACCCACAGAAGAACCACAAATGGATCAAGTGGTCCTTTGGGTACCACACAACCAAGTTGTTTTTATTTATTTATTTTTTTGAAGACAGGGTCTCACTCTGTCACCCAGGTTGGAGTTGCAGTGGTGCAATCACAGCTCACTGTAACCTCTAATTGCTGGGCTCACATGATCCTCCTGCCTCAGCCTCCCAAGTAGCTAGGACTATAAGCGTGTGCCACCACACCCAGCTAATGTTTTAATTTTTTTGTAGAGATGAGGTCTTGCTACATTGCTCAGGCTGGTCTCAAATTTCTGGCCTCAAGTGAGCTTTCTGTCTTGGCCTCCAAAAGTGCTAGAATTATAGGCGTTAGCCACCTTGCCTAGCCACAGCCAACTTTGTTCACTGCTGTATTTTTCTTAGCATACCAGGTTAAACGCTTAGTCAACTTAAATTAGTAGCACGAGAAAGACTATATTTTTACTACTAATTCATGTTCTATTTATAAACACCCACTCGTAAATTTTACAAGTCAATCAACTGCTGAGTTCCTTTAAAAAACAAAAATACAAAACCAAGCAAGATTCCCTGCAAACAGCCGCCACAGGGCAGCCTGCGTCCAGGAGGCAACATGGTGGCCCCAGCCTGTAACTTACAAAGAGCTGCCCTCCTGCCTTATGTACCTGTCAGGGCCACTGAGGACAACCTGGTGCGTTCAGAAACCTGTGAATTCCCAAGCAGAGAGGGGAAGTTATAAAGAAAAAGCCACCGCATCTTAGAGGAGCTGATCACAAGGACAGACTTCTGGACAAAAGGTGACACTTGAAGCAATGTAGGCCAATGTGCAGGATTCCCAGCCCCATCTGTACTGCTGAAGTCCATCAATTAGACCACAGTGTCACGTGGGTCAAGGATGCCCTACAGATGCCCACCTGCCCTCTCCTACAGACAGCAAGGGTGAGAGCTGGAGAGGGCTCCAGGCAGGGGCTCCAGGAGGAAGAAGATGCTCCCGCCTTGCTCCCACACAGGGCTTGGCTCGCAGGCAGCAGTAAGCACACCCCCTCTGATAGCCTCATGCCTGCCCCCAGGGAACAGACGCTAAAATGGAATAGAGAAAAGGAATGTTGGGAACATATGGGTAGGACCTAAAAAAGAGAGTGTGCCGTATGGGGAAATACAGTCAGAAACATGCTAAGGAGATTTCGCTCTAATTCCCAGGCCTTTTTGGCTCATGTTTCTTTATTCCAAAACTTAAGGCCCCCACTTGAATAACTCTGTAGTTAGGAAGGGGTGTTCCTTGTGTTCTGTAGAAGGCTGAAGCAGAGTGAGATAAACTTAAGAAGCGACCACATGCCAGTTCCTGGGAAACACTCCGCCCCACGTTCTGTCCTTCATCTGGTCCCACCCAGCCCAGTGGGCAGAGCAGACTGGGTTTCACGCATCCCACGATGAACTCCACACCTGCTTCTCCTTAGCATCCTAAGGGTACAGATGCCCCCTCACTTCCTGTGATCTCTCCTGGCTTTTTTCCTCCATTAGTAATCTTTTTTTAAATAATCCGTCTTTATTTTCTAAGTATCCTCTCACTAATCTGTTGTGATTTGTTTTATAATTTTGGTTCTAAACACTTGGAATCTTACGAGATATACAAAAACAAATCCATGTCTATTTTGGGTGGCTCGCTCCACAACCACTATCAAAGATTCCATATTACGCAGGCAACACATTTGACAGGCCACTTCTATTGCGAATGATCTCCTGAGATGGAATGAGTTCTAAATTATGACACATTATATTTAATTCATGTTCATACAATGGCAGATTATACGACAGAGACAGAAAGGGCAAACTCGAAGTGTTACATGCGACTCTGAGAACCCAGAGTCCCTGTCTTAATATGGTTAAGAGATGATAAACAATTTAGAACAGAATTGAGATGACTTAATTTTTTTTTTCTTACATTATATACAAACTTTTCAAGGGAATGGTTTGGCTTTGTCCTGTTTTGAAATGAAAGAGGCTTCTTAGCGAGTGACTAGCCTAGAAAGCATGTTTGAATGATGTGCAGGATGACTGATAAGACCGTTCTCATTCCTGAAGAACATTCGACTCAGAAAAACAAACAACTTCTAAGATAGACACACCGTAAAGGATTGCTCCTCCTTTTACATGACTTACAGAATATAAGCATGTTGAGCATCCCAGGCACTAAAGAGCCAGGAAACATACACATTGGAAATTACTGGGCAAATCTCCTTTCCAGCATGTGTCAGATCAGGCACCCTGTGGGAAAAAGCTAACATTCTCTGGACTAATTGCGCTGTGATGGCTCATATTGATAAAGTTAGTATTGGTAACAGCAAGAAGCCATCCACGTAACGTGGTCTTGATTACTTGTGCATGGGAACACTGGGGAAATAGGCACAAATGTTAACTGTGATTATTTCTGAGTGAGAGGAGCACCGGGGATTTGCTTTTTCCTCTTTAAGCTTTTCCACATTTTCCCATTTCTTAAATAAGTATACTTGTCTTTAAGAGTAGGAATAATTGATTAATGGCTTTATAAAATTCAGGCATTTCAGAGATTACAATTCTGGGGAATATCTGTTTGCAGAAACCTGTGTCATACAAAGAAACCGGGTGACAAAAATGGCTGAGTTATTACTCACGCGGCAGCCCTATGTATGTGCTACTGACAGACTGCTGCCAAAATAAAAATCAACGTACAAAAAGGGAGTCTACTCCTGAGACGTTCAGCTTCTGAATCATTTTAGTTAATGGCTTCTGCTTACCTCAACATTAAGGAACCTGGCAAAGTTATTAGTAAGTGAACCCCCTGGGGCCAGGGAGAAACCAGCGCGGGGAAAGGAGCTATTCCTCAGGACTGGGGTGGCAATGGCAAAGGCAGCAGTGACCAAGCCATGTGGGCGAAGCCCCCAACTTCAGTGCTGAGCACTGAGCACCGTGGCTCCCTCCCACCCAACCGAGTCCCCAGTCCTGCGACTGAACCACAACAGAAGTTGAAGTCGGCCAAGCTGGGTTTGAATTTCAATCCCACCACTTACTGTGTGTTCCTAGGCACCTCACTAAACTCCTGAGTCTCAAATTTTTTCACATGAAAAACGAGGCCATTATTATTTCCCTCTTAGGGTTACTGTGAAGACTAAATAACAACGTAAGCAGGCAGCTAGCACAGAAGCAGGCACAAATCAGGCACTAGAGGAGAAATTACTGCTGCCTATTCACTGGAAAAATGCAGTTAGGGGGACTTGGTTTGGATTTTTCTGCTGCTGCGTTGAGTTTTTTGTTTGGCACTTCTGAGCAGAGAGGGTGGGCAGCAGGGATGCTGGCTGGGGGCGGCTGGGACACCAGCTCTCACGAGGCCTCCTCTGAGTTCCTTCCTGTCTCCTGTCACCTGTTCCTAGCGTCAGTCTGTGGACGCTGTGTCCAAAGTCATCCATTTGCAAGGAACAGGGTACGGGTGTGCGTGTCAACTAGAGGTCACAGTTCCTTCCCACGCGTTCAGAAGGCCAAAGTCAGTCTAAAAGGGACATGAAAGACTCCATAAGGGGACAGGAAGTCGGGGCCAGTCCTCAAGGCAAGAAAGACTGAGAGCTTGGCTGAGCCCCGCTGCCTCAGAAATGCTGGGTCCCCACCATAGGCCCTGGATTATGTATACAAGTCCCCAAAACTAAAATTCACTGAAACAAAGGAAACACGTTGTAACAAAAATCTGAACTGTGTGTCTTGAGGTTCACGCCTTAAAGCATCTAACTCAATGTTTCCACTGAATGTCCTGCTCTCACCTCAGACCCAAATGTGTCTCATCCTCTCCCCCAGTTTCTCTTCCTACGTCCCTAATTCTCTGTTGCTCTGCTGGGCATTCAGGCCCGAGACCCTTGAGTCACTCATGACTAATACTCCTTCCATGTGTTCCATATCCAGCCAACATAGAGTCCCTGGGGTTTTCCTTCAAAATCCCCCTCCTCTCCATCACCTTCCATTCCCACAGCTGACCTCAGGGCTTGGGACATCATTCCTAGGTCACTCTGCAGCCTCGTCCCCAGCCTCCTGCAGCCAGGCTTGTTCCCCTCCTGTCCCGTCCTGAAAAGGAGGATCACGACACCTTCCGAACACCCCGGTGGTCACCTCCCCATCAGCTATGCAGAAACCTCTGGGGGTTCCCTTCTGAGCTGGAATCAGGCCTAACGCCCAGGGCTGCCCAGTGGGACAACATCTATCACAGAGGCCTCTGGCCCTCCTGTTCGCCCAGGCTGGCAGGCTCCCCAGTGTCCTTCCACATGCCTGCGGTTTCAGCCTCTCCATCCTCCCTTGCACTCCCCCTCCCTCAAGGGAAACTCACCTCCCCTGGCCAAGTCTTGACACAGCATAGAGGACTATTCACACAAATGACTTCATTCCATTCTCAACAATTTTATGAGACAAATGTCACTTATCCCACTATACAGATGATACCACTGAGGCTCTGGGAGTTCAACAGCTCGTCCAAACTCACTCAGCTAGCAGGTGGAACAGGCAGCATGCAGGTGGTGGGAGACCCTGGCTGCTGCACCAGCTGCCAACGGGACAGGGAGGGATAGTGCTACCGTCTAAATGAGGACTATTTTGTGCCAGTATTATTTTCCCAATTATATTACAAATACAAGCCTCAAAAAGGTTCCAGCTACTAAACCTTTCCTTCATATCCCAACCAGATGAAATAACACCTGACCAGCCTCCCACTTCTGATGGGAACATAACCCTATTACACCGTGGGGATCCCTACATAACGTTTGCTTCCTCATTTCAAAGCCTTTCGTTCTCATTTTCAAAGGTCACTCAGCAGGGAATGCAGTGACTCGGAAGGGATTTCCAAAGGACAGAGAGAGGAAGGGACAACTCAAACTTCCACAGTAACCAGGCTGCTGCATTCGTTACCTACGTTTCATTTTAGATCTGAACAGTTCTGCCCTTGTTCAGACCGTCAGAACATTTATAACCACAATGACAGAGGCACAAGCCTACATGACAATTCCTGGCTTCCCTGCAATCACAGAGGGTGAGCACTCAGGAGCTCACATCTCACCATCCCTCTCCCCATTCCTGTTAAAACCAAATAGGTGCACACTGAACTGGCTCAAGACAGCCTGGGCTGGTCCAGCAAAAAGCAGGGATTTTTTTTTTTTCCATTTCTGTGCTGAAGAAACAGAGAGAAGCCACTGAATAATCATAGCAAGTTCTCAATCAGGTACTGTTGGACCCATTCTGATGAAGAGTTGGCTGGAAGCGTTGACACCTGGTGTTATTCTCATGTTCTACGTCCAACTGCGGCAGATACTTGATGATACGTTCTGGTTTCTCTTAAGCCAAATTTAAAGCACTGTAACACCATAAATGCCTAGACACACCAGGGGAGCCATGCCATGGTGTCTCCTCAGCTGCCAGCTACCTTTATGGGCTGGAGTAGTGTCTAAACCTCTCTAGGTGTGTCTGTATTTGTTCTAATGTATAGAAAAGTTATAAGAACAGTGAAAAGAACATTTTCCCTGGAGACTAAGCTGTCAAGGGTGACGTTTCATTACCTTAATACTCTGTGTGTATTTCCACAAACAAGGACATTCATCAGAATCAGGAAATTTAAATCTATACCTTACTACCATCTAACCTTTGCACCACACTCAAGTTTTGCTAGTTAGTCCCTAGTCCTTCATTGTTAAAATGATGAACTTGGTATCGTCCGGACTCTGGGACACAGGCCTACCAGTAAATCCAGATTGGTCAATCCAGAGTGGGCAAAGAATTCGGGTTTGAGCTGAAGTCCCTTTGAGTCTCGTACCAGTGACCGAGAGGAGTCACACAGGCTCAGGTGTAATGTTCTCATCTGTAATTAGGAACACTACCAAGGCTGGCCTAGGGGGTAGTGTGACATATTTTTATATGAACAACTAATGTGTTCACAAATTTATGTACCATAAAAGCATCTTACTTGACTCTTCTACTAACCTGTGTCTTTCGATCTAAGTAAAATCAGCATGCTTAGCATGAAGCATGGGCTCAGGAACCCCTTTCCATCAGCTGGAAGCTCCCAAATTCTTCCTAGGCATAATTCTGGAGTCTTTACTACTGTTATAAAAAATGCATTTAAGTATAAGGCACTTGGTAAGTTGCAAAGTGCTATAAATTGCAAGCTGCTGTTCTTATTACATTTATGTATGCAGGTGAACCCTGCAGGCATTTAGCCACCCCGGGCAGAGCTGTCTTCTCCTGTTCCAGTCTGTGGCCCTGACACCCTGCTCCCTGCCAGCTACTTCCTATAGCCAGTGCACTGAAGTAAAAAGAGAAAATTCCAGGGCAGTCCGGTCTTAAGATAAATGACTAAGTATGGCTAAAGCACGTGTAGCAAGTCGTCTTTGTGAAACACAAGTGTGCTTTAAAATGAGAGAAATCTAAATGGCACTCAGAGCCCCGACGGCTTGAAGTCGACGTCTGTACCAGGGAAGAAAGCGACATGCTTCCCTGGGCTGTGGCACGTGGCGTGGCGCCTAGCATGGGCACCCTTCCCCAGAGAAGGGGGCGGGACCAGGCTCACCAGCCGCGCTTCCTGCCATGGAACACAGGACGTCTGTATGTGGTATCCTCAAAGATACGAGTGATTCTAATGCTCAAAACATGTTGTTAAACCTAGGAAGATATTTATTTTTGACATAAATGAGGAATTCATTTCTTAGTCCACTTAAAAAATCTAAAATCAGACCTGAAAAGGTATAAAAGTAATCGAAGAATGCAATGCAAATTGCTCTCTTCTCCCTAACAAAGGCATATTTACTTTTCTTTGTGCGTGGCTGCCATCATCCATGCCTGCTTGTAGGGTCCCCACACCAGGCTGGACCTTCCTTGGCCACCTGCCCCAAGTCCCTTCTTTGGGCCTCCATGACTGATCCCTTGTTCCTTCCCAGTGCAGCAATGGCACCCTCAGGGCCCCATCCACAGATCCTCTGAGTGGAAGCTTGGCAAAAGCAGAGAGAAAAAATCCACCATCTGGTGTGATCCACACGTTGAGGGGGCAGGGAATGGGTAATCCAGGCACAAGAGGAAAGCATCCTGGTGAATGCCACGTCATCCCCAAAGGCACAAGCCAAAGGAAACCAGTCAACACTCCTTCCTCTCCCCTTCCTGGCTCCTCCAATTCTGTCTACCACTCTCTTCACCCTACCTGCCCGCTTCAGGCCTCCCCATCCCATCTGGACAGGTGTGTGCTCCTTTCCTGACCCTCCACCAAACCAACTCCTTTCCAGCCCTGCAGGGGACCACAGCATGCCCCTGGTCAAATCTCCAGTGGTTCATGATCGCCCAGCCAAGGTGCTCAGTTCCTAGGTACGGCCAATGGAGGGAGGCCACCACACGTGGTCCCAACCAGTCACTTGGCCTCATCATCCACCTCCCTTGCAAACTTCCCTCTGGCGATACAACACTACACTCCATTCTGAGACACCACAGCCACGCAGTTCCCGAGCCTGTGCAGGACATATAAACTCCGCAAGAACAGGGATCTGTCCCTTATGACCTCCAGGATGGAGGCAGACATGTGGCAGGCAGGCTCCATAAATACAGGTTTCATGAATGACGACCTCTTCCCTGCCCAGAGGTCAACTGCCCAGGGTCTCCCAGCCATCCTAGAGTCCCAGTTTGGAAACCACCTTCTGGGTGTAAGGTCCCCCTGCGGACATAGGCGCCCTCTCTCCTCTGCCCCACTGGACCCCATCACAACAATCAACCTCCTGTGCACTTAGAAAAACAAGAGTTTGATACTCTATTTGTTCTGTCCTCTATTTCAACAAAAAAGCATCTTTAAAGGCAGGGTCTAAGCGTTTGCATTTCTATATCAGGCACTTTTTGTCGTGGTGACTGTCTTGGATTGATATTTTTCTGAAATAAATTTCTTAAAAACTGAAGTAGAGCACCTACAGACATAAGCAGGCAGCTCAGTGTACTCTGGCTAAGCAGGTGCACCCATAACCCCACCTGCCGGGGCCTGGGGCAGAGCATCACCCTCATGCCTCCACCTTCCTCTCCCCAAATTCTCATACTCTAACAGCAAGGATTATTTTTAACTGTTTTTGGACTTTATGTAACAGAATTATACCGTTGTACTCTTTTGTATCTTTGATCTGTTCAATTCCAAAATCAATTCTAGCATTGTCAGTTTCATCCACTAAGGCCACTCCCTCCCCATCCAAAACTATCATTCAAGCCAGTGCAAAGGCTATTTTATAGGCAGTTACCATGAGGGAGCCCCTCTTGGCATCCTTGGTGTGCCCAGGTCTGGCTTGGAGCCACAGTGGCAGGAGTTTGGGCGCTCATCACTGGCAAGTTTCTAACTGACCTTAGGTATGGTCACACTGGGACAAACGCCAGAGGAACAAGCCCTGGGACAGGTCACGTCTGGAGACCCCCAGGAGGTGGTTAGCAACCAGCAGCTGTGCCTCTGAACAAATCCTCCTGAGGAGATGATCAGGTTGTAAATGAAACTGGAACTTTGTGGGTAACGGTGAGCCAGCACTTGGACCTAAGTTAACCATTGAGAAAAGAGAATTAACCTTTCGGGCTTTGGAGGGTTCCAGCTGATATCAAAAAGTGGTAACAAAAAACTGTTCTTCAGTAGCTTAAAGGAAAATCTTTGAAAAATACCTCCCTGAGAGCAGCTTCCTGGTCTCAAAAGATGTGACACAGTGCTTTTACAACAACTAACAGCAGGATTTTATAAGTCGAGTTGCAATTTCAAGGCCAGATCATAGCCCAGGACCACTTGCTGCAAAGGCTCAGAGTTATGCGGTCTGAGCCCTTCAAAATATCAACTGGATTCCGCCAGCTGAAACAGTTCTTGACAGTTCCTTGTTATCTGTGGAAATGTTCTCTTTGACTATTCATGATCATAAGTTGAATCTGAGAGAAAATCCAGCATATGTTTTGCCCATGTGAAAATAAGAGCTCTTATTGCTTTATTCAATTATAAATTATTAGACAGAAAGAATGTGAATATTTTCCTAGGAGGGAGATCTTTTAGTCAAAGTTACTCACTCCTTTCTTCCAAGTTATTCTTACAAAGTATTGCATGTGACAAAATTAGTTCACTATCAACTTCAGCACAGCAAATAAGCATATTAACACAGGAGACTGTATGCAGTTACGGTTATCTGCAATTAGGGATGTAAACACACATTTAAAACACCATCACTTTGTAGAGAAGTCTGGTGCCATTTTATTCCAAACCAGGTGTCTGCCAAGGAAATCTTACCATGGATTTAGGAATTAGGTATACTCCCATAGCAGTAAAAATCATAAATGTGGATGATACCACAACTTTTTATTAGAAGGTCAACATTTGCAGTCTACTTTTCGATGTTGTTTTCACTCCTAATACATGGCAGATAATTTCTGCTGGCTGCACAACCAGTCTAAAATTACACTGTAATTCTGATGACACACTGGTGACAATTAAATAGGAAGCCACGAACACTTTGGCTCCAGTCTTTTCAGCAAAAGAAACTAGTGGGTGGCAGGAAGGGCTACAGAAAGTTTTCTCACATTCATTCTTAGGAATGATGCCATGTCTACAAGTTTTGCATGTAAGTTAGGTTATGGAGAAAGAAGCCACTGCATGATGGTGAGTTTCTATCAGGGGACTTTTCTATTTGATACTGCTCACCTAGGCAACAGAAAACTCATGCTAACAAGGTCCCTCTTTGCCCAACAAAAGCAAGCCTTCAGGTAAGCATGACAAACACCAAAACAAACACAGACACACTAAACATGGAGGCACTCTTGCCTGATAAGGGGGATGCTGACCTCCAAGGGCCTTTGCACTATGAAAAGCAACTGCTATTACTAAATATAGGTGCTCAAAACATAATTTAATCTGTATTTTTACAATATATAATGCTTACTACAAATGTTTCCATAGAACAAAGCCTCTAGGAGAGCTGTGGCTCTACAGAAGAGGATCAGATGGACTTAGTGCAGCCCTAGAGGGCAACGTAAGAGCCAAGGGAGCAAGTTAAAGAAATGTAAAAATCTGATTCTATTCAAGGAAGAGCTTTCTAATAATCTGTGTTCTCAAAAAATGGAATTGGCCAACTCTAGAAGTCGACGTGCTCCAGAAGTGTTCCAGCAGAGCTGGGTGGCCAACTGGCAGGGACGGGGCAGTGGGCCCAGCCCTGCGCTCCGGGTGAGCTGGCGGATCCAGTCTGAGCACCTGGGAGGACACAAATTGCCTGAACTGATCACCGCTCGTGAGAGAATTAAACACACTGAGCAGAAGGTGCAGTTCATAGTTTCAATTTGTGGCTTTGTCTTTTCTCTTTCTAAAAAATTACTAGGCATTCTAGGGAATTTCTAGATAACCCAGAGTGCTTACTTTGCCTTATTCTACTTCCCACCAATTTCTGGACATTTCATGCTTTATAAGAATCTTGAGAACACCAAAAAAAAAAAAAAAAGGAAAAAAGAAAGAAGAGGAGGAAGGGGAGGAGGAGACATACACAAAAACCCCGACAACACAAGTCAATGATGTTTAATATCACTAAAAGGTAGGTACTTTGATGAGAGGATGAAATTGGAAAAATAAATAAAATTAAGCTCAGGGTAATCAAAGTGTTTATCTATTCGTGCTACTCTTTTTTTTTTTTAACCACAGGCAATTAAGCGTTATAAGCATAAGACATAGTGTTTCTTTCAAGTGCCATGAATATGGGAAGAAAAAGATAAAAGGGACAGAATTTAGTAAGAATAGGACCATATTACTAATGAACAATGCAATTTCTTCATCGGGCTCAGAATCTATGATGGCCAGTGGCCCGGTGTGATTCATACAAAGTCCCGTGTCTCTCTTCTCTCTCCAGATCATGGGAATAATCTAATTCATAACACAAATACTATCTAATAAATGAAGGCTTTAAGTGATTGGGAAGAGAGTTTAGACTTTTCAAGATTGCATAAAAGGAAAGATGAACATTTTGTAACACCCACCACATTTGGTGTATACCTCTCAGTTTTCCCATATATTCCTCCTCTCTCCCCCTAAATAAAACAAATCCTCTTATTTGGAATTTAAAAAAACCTAAGTAAATGAAGTGTAGGTGATAATATTGACTTATTTTAACAGAAAACCGTTAGGTGATAATCTGCAGTCTTGGGTACAAAGAACATTATGCTCATATCAGGAGGAAACAATGATTTGTAAAGTGTCAGCTCGGAACAGTCATTCTTGGAAAAAGCTCTCACAATTATTCTCTCAGATAATCTGAAGCAGTAACTACTGCAAGTCAGTCCAGTATGCAGACAGAGGCAAGACTGGATACACTAACTTCATGTAACTCACGGTGGCATTTCCCATGTGCTGACACCAGGGAAGAAAAGGGGCCCAGGGCCAAAGCCAGTCAACAGTCTGCACCCGGGTGCCCCTGGCGGCCTCTGACATCACACAGCTGCCCCTTAGCTAACAATGTCTGGGAATGGGGTGTGAACTGCCCTCCATTTCAGAGAGGGAAAACTGCTTTAGCTGTCTCCCTCTCTGTGCAAATGGATAGGATTTTGTAAGAAAGGAACGATCTGATAACGTGATATCGGCAGACCTGGGGGAGCTTTGGGAGGTGATAATTCCACTTCAGGTTTCTCTAGAATTTTGCTGCAAGCAGACAGGCACCTATGCAGGGGTCCAAAGCACACAGAAGTGTCACCTTCCATAAGACCCCAAACTCTGAAATTCCCAGGAAATAGCAAACATCTCATTTCTCCATCTTGATCTCTTAATTCTCAAAGGTTTTTAAAACAACTAGGAAGATGTCAGCATTTAAAACAGGATAAAAAAAAAAAAAAAGCAAACAAACTAGAAAGATGACCAGTCTTCCTTGAAATGCACGAGGCTGTCTCTCTCTGCAGCACGTGAACACTCACCTAACGTGTCCTTCAGGTTCTTCATGAGGGAGCCCTTCTTCTGGCTGTTCTGCTCCACGTAGCTGGACAGCACGTAGTCCTGCTGGCTGCATCCCTCACCCGCCACCACGTCTTGGAGTCCTCCAGCAACCATGGGCACTCATTCTTCTTTGTTTTATTTTTTTATTTGTTTTTGTGAGTGTCTTTAATTGTAATTTTTTTATTTCAGCATATTATGGTTACATATATTGCCCATACCCCCCTCCCCCCACTCATTCTCGATGTCCAGCTCCTGGTCCTGCTGGGCAGTGTAGTCCCACTTGGCTAGCACAATAACTTCTGACATCTTTCACGGAGTCCTTCTGTGGCACACAGTTAAGAGATGTGACTGGAAAGATGCAGGACTCTTCAAAACGATGAATTTTTCAGCTGATTACACCTCTGAAGGTACAAAGCTGCAGGAATTCTCCAAATTCTCAAATCTCAGCAGAGAACTGTAATCTGGGACATCACTTGTATAAAAGCAACACATAAAATCTAGCCATAGGCCGCCTGCCAAGGCCGGGGGGCAGTGGCCCAGGTCCTAGGGCAGCGGCCACAGTGCGCTGCGCCAGCCCAGGCCCGTCGCCCACCGCCGGCGTGGCGGCTCCGCCTCCGCCTGACTGTCCACAAGGCGGCGGCCCTACCCTGACGCGCGGCGCCAGCCTCCCTTCTCTTGCGTTTTTTTCTTCACTCCTCTTGTTTTTCCTGGTTAATCTAGCCAAAAGTTTTTCAATTCTGTTTTCTTTTAAAAGCTCAAATATCAGTTACTTTGCTCTTTTCAATTGTCTTTCTAGTCTTTAATTTTCTTGCTCTAATCTTTATTATTTCCTTCATTATGCTAACATTGGGATTATTTTATTCTTCCTGTTTAAATTCCTTGGGGATTAAAGATAGATTGTGTATTTAAGAACTTTAGTTTTCTCTTAAGGTCAAAAATTGTCATTACAAACTTGTCCTAGTAATGTTTCTGCTGTATCCTAGAAGTGTTCATTGGTGGTTCTTCTAATTTCCTTTGTTTCAAAATACTTTTTGATTTCCGTTTAGACTTCTTATTTGACCCACTGATTATTCAGAGGTATGTTTTTTACTATCCATATATTTTTGAGTTTTCCAATTTTCTTTCTGCTATTGATTTTCAGTTTTATATTTTTGTGTTCAGAAAGAAAAACTTGATATACTTTTAATCTTCTTTAATTCGAAAAGATTTTTTTGGTCCAACATATGCTCTATTTAGAAAATATGTCATGTGTTCTTGAGAAGAATATGTATTCTCATAATGTTGGATGGAATATTATATGTATGTCTATTAGGTCAATTTGGTCTATAGTGCTTTATAAGGACACTCATTAGTTTTCTGCCTGAATGATCTACCCATTGTTTTAAGTAGGCTAGTGAAACCTCCTTTTATTACTGTATTTTTGTCTATTTCTCCTTACCGTTCTGTTAATATCTATATATTTAAAAGCTTTAATGTTGCATGCATATTTATATTAATTGTGTATCCTCTTGATAAATTAACCTCTTTGTTATTATATAGTAAACGTTTTTGACTTTCGTGACAGATTTTGCTTGGAAGCCTATTTTGTCCAATGTAAGTATAATCACCCTCATACTTCCTTTTTTTTTTTTTGAGACAAAGTCTCACTCTGTTGCCCGGGCTAGAGTGCCGTGGCGTCAGCCTAGCTCACAGCAACCTCAGACTCCTGGGCTCAAGCGATCCTCCTGCCTCAGCCTCCCGAGTAGCTGGGACTACAGGCATGCGCCACCATGCCCGGCTAATTTTTTCTATATATTTTTAGTTGTCC
>CAUYPO010017374.1:0-19602 GCA_963574435.1 Cheirogaleus major | reverse complement strand
ATTGGCGCAACCTAGCATCCTTCATTTACATAGTTACACAACCGGCACTTCCTGTGACCTGACCAACACTGCGCATGCTCGAGAGTTGTTTATAGCAAAATGACCACCGGATACGGGCGCCATCTTAGAATGGCGTTGCCGCCGCGCCCCACAAGACATGATTTTCTAAACAGCTTTATTAAAGTGTACCTGACATAGAATAAACAGCACATACTTCAAATGGACAATTTGATGAGTTTTGATAAATGTTTACACCATTTAATGATTATCACAATTAAGATAAGGAACATATCTGTCACCAACCCAAATTTCCTTGCACTTTTTGAAATCCCTATTCCTGACCTTTCCTACACACAAAGACCCCCACTATCTGTCTTGGGTAACCAGTGGCCTACTTTTTCATTTAACTGCTACAGAAGCAACTAGGGGTTATTGTGGTCATATAAAATCTGGAAGTTGAAGTTTCTGGCTTTGGCTTGGTTGTTCCAAAATGTTGGGCTGAGCATCTTTGCAATTGTTTTAGGCTTTTTCTTGTGTTTGAAAGACATCTTTTTTTATTCTAGAAAGTTGGGAGAGGAAGAATTTAAGGCCAAGAAGCTGCCACACTCTTTTTTCCAGATAAGTGCAAGCTTCATTTTTGTACCCAAACAAGCTGAGAGCCAAGCTTATTTGGACTTCAAGATTGACACCTGACTGTACCTTTCAAACTGTGAATTGAGACTGTTTGTGACTTAACATTCTTAAAATATCCATTAAATCATAAGATTTACCTGACTTTTTCACTTTCTGTTTTTAAAAGTAGTGAAACCACACAGAGGATTTGAAGTGACATTAAAGCACAAAATGAAATGGCTTTATGTTTATTACCACTAGACATGCATGTTCAACATAATGGTTATACTACAGAGCAGTGAAAGTCAGTGAATTACATGTGTCAACATAAAGGAATCTTGTGAACATGAAAATTTCACATGCAAAAAAATAGGAAGAATGAAGAATTTGTATGGTATACAGTAATAGCATTTCTAAAATATTTAAAAATATCCCAAACTATAAAACATTTTGCTTTGGTATATGTATATATATGTGGGAAAATTAGAAAACACCACATAGGAATCATAAACATTAAATTTGGGATAAAGCTTACATGGGTGGGTGGGGATATATCAAGAGAAAAACATGAGGATTTTTACATTTCACATAATTCTTATTTCCTATACTGAGGAGCAAGTATATGGGTACTCACAGAATTTTTCTTTTTATCTTTCTGTATATTTTATAAGTTTTCTATAAGAGCAGAACATAAGCTTCCAGATTGAAAAAACTGAGAGATTATCTGTTTTTTTTTTAATGATGATTTCCATTTAAGGGGGGAAATTAAAAATAGTTAGATGGAAAAATCAGACAATGGGGAAGCTGAGGTAATTACAAATCTTAGGAAGAAAAAATCACACAAGATAGGAAATGTAATTCTATACATATCATGGCTCATCTGGGAGTAATGTTTAAATAATAATAATGATGTAAATAGTGGATACTGATTTAACCAAAATTATGATAAATTTACATTTTTTAAAATTTTTATTCCAGCATATTATAGGTGTACAAATGTTTAGGTTACATATATTCCTTTGGCCCACTCAAACCAGAGCTTCCAGAGTGTCCATCCTCCAGATGGTACGCACTGCACCCATTAGGTGTGAATATACTCATACCCTCCTCCCCTCTCCCACCAGCCTGACACGTGGTGAATGTTACTACTATATGTGCACATAAGTGTTGATCAGTTAATACCAATTTGATGGTGAGTACATGGTGCTTGTTGAAGAAAGAAGGATAAAATTACATTTGAAAGATAAGTGGAGGAAGAGTGAATGGGAACAGAATTGTAAGAGAACTACATCCTCCTCTCTCATAATTGGAGGCCAGTAGAATATACGGAAAGTGGAAAACATTGTGATGTAGCTTTATACACAAGTTACTTTAGAATTATGGGGCAAATACCTAAATACTGTACATAGCTAAGAAGCTAGGTAAGAGACAGGAAAACCTTCGCTGATATGGAGCAGGGTGGGTAGCAGAGGAGGAGGGCACTGTTTGCTTTCATCAAAGGCTTAAAGAAATCACGAGACATTTCAAATTATATAATATGTAACTTAAAAAAACTAAAAAAATCAATTAAACCTTGTACATTTTGCTTAAATTAAACATAATATACCATGTTTCTCAACTCTTTACTATTGTATAAATATTCTAGGTTCCACTCAAATAATTCTTTAAACATACTATATATGCCTTCTATATATCTGCCTTGTAAATA
Source organism: Cheirogaleus major (assembly GCA_963574435.1). Classification (NCBI taxonomy): domain Eukaryota; kingdom Metazoa; phylum Chordata; class Mammalia; order Primates; family Cheirogaleidae; genus Cheirogaleus; species Cheirogaleus major. The sequence goes on along the minus strand of CAUYPO010017374.1, from coordinate 17,282 downwards.
ATTAACAATGCCGTTCCCTGGATCAAGAATCAGAATTTATAGGCTAAACCTAGGTTCATAAGCAGTAGAATGTTTGATTCTATCCTCACTGATTCTATATTGTATGGTGCTGCCTAAATTTAAGCAGAACATTAAAGCTACAGTGACAATCTCCAAAAAAAATGTATCCACTTAGTACATTTACTGCTAGCTTTGCCAAAGACTGATTGAAATGACTGTAGCGTCTTTCTGTTAGTGATGGCTTCTGATTGCAGGGACTTGCCACCAGCTGTACCCAAGAGCCAGAGAGCCAGTGGCCAGCTCAGCAGGAGCCCTGAGCCCACTGATGAGTGCTCCACTACAATCTCAGCACCTTCTTCCCTTCCTACCTCAGCATCTAAAAGTTGGCAGAATGAGGATGTGATATCCAACTGTTAATATACACTACAGTGAAGCATTTGCTGAAAATTATTTGGTATCCTAGGGTCCTAGGGCTCCACTTTCATATCACATTTGATGGGGAGAAAAAAAAAAAAGAAAAAAGAATTCTTTGGTATTTTAACAGTTGTATGCAACATTTTAGAATATTTAATATTAGTTGAGAAATTTCAGATGCCTGAAAACTAGAAAGGAAATATGAAAAATTAAGCAAAGAGTTCAAGAAAACACTCATCTTTAAGAATTGACCAATTCTACGATGTAAGCAAGTAGAGTCCCATTAGGCAGGCAACCATTCAGGGTTTCTGAACATAACATAGCATTCAACCTTCAGATCTTTTTTGCCTACTCCCAAAGAAGAAAAGAAAATGTAGGCTACCCACCTGGTGGTGGTATGGTTGGAAAGGGGGGGGGCAGAGAGAAAGAGAGAGGGATTGATTCCAGAAAAGTAGCTGCTAGAGAGAACCAGGTAATGATTTAATTTCAGAAATCAAGTGATTTGTACAAGAGGTAATGAAACTCTACATTGCTTATGTCGGTATCATGTCATTGTACTGCATGTGCATATTAATGTGGTGGAGCATACTAACCTATGGTTTGTTAAAATATAACCTAACCCATGCAAATAAGCTACAGACTACTTACCTTCCACCTTTTTGAAAGTCTACCTACTGAAGGATTAATGAGATAAAATTTCAGTACCATGTTAAATGCATCAGAGGTCTAAATTCCATGATATTCTCCTAGGCAACTGGATTCTTGGATATTGAAGCATTGAGAAGATAAACCTATATTCAATCAACTTTATAAGAATGATCATTTCAATTTCACATTATTTTGTTCAATATAATATATCATATATGTCCTGTTGGGAAACATTAAGCTAGAGGAACTATCACTTGTTTGGTTTTAATTATCTGTCAAAATTTCCATTAAAATAAATTTTGCTCTAGGCTAATATTTAACATATGATTTTCAAATTTAAGAATACTACTTTTGCTTAATAACAATGATATATAATTTTAAACACAATGGACCACTTATACAACAGTGGTCCCATAAGATTATAATACTGTACTTTTACCATAACTCTTCTATCTTTAGCTATGTTTAGGTATATAAATACTTACCATTGTGTTACAATTGCCTAGATATTTAGTACACTATCATACTGTACAGGTTTCTAGCCTAGGATTAATAGACTATAACATACAGCCTAGATGTGTAGTAGGCTAGACCATCTAGATTTGCATAAGTACACTCTGTGATGTGTGCACAGTGATAATATTGCCTAAGGATGTATTTCTCCAAAAGTATCCCCATTGTTAGTTGACATCTGACTGTATATTCAAACTCTCTAACAAAATATAATTTGTAAATATTTATTTTTACTAAAATTCAGTGTTCTATATTGATAAAAAATTATGACATTATCCAAAGAAAACATTACCTGTACTAACAGGATAACTTATTTCAATTAATATCCAATTAATAACTTATTTCTAATTTGAAGGTTTAGTGTAGCAAATTGTTGTATAGCCTAAATTCTAGTTAGCTGCCCAAATCTCCACTTAATTCTTTCAGACTATGACTAGAACATTTTTTATACTAAAAAGTAACATCCAAGTCAATTTATTTTAATAGATTGCCATTGTGTGTATATGACATGGTTTAAACCATATGAATATCTCCATTGTTTAAATTTCAAGTAAGTAGAAATAACTATCATTTAATGAACTCTTATTTATACAGGGTTTTTAATACACCAAGATAGCTTATGGTAAAATACACTTGTAAGAGCCTACATGGACTCTAAGTAAATATAATTCTTCTTAATAGTTTAAGTCTAGATTCTTTTAACATGATAAAATATACCCATGTCTTTCCAATGAGCTATACAACACATGCATGAACACACACACACACACACACACACACACAGAGAAATCCCTTACTGCGCAATTTAATTAAATATTTGGCAGCTCTCTGCAGCATCATACTATGGGGAAGAAATCCATGCATACATTCATTCATTTATTTGGAGACTAACTTACTGCACACTAACATTGCCAGTATTTTTTCTAAGTGACATATTATGTAAAGATAATTAAAACATAGATTTTGCTCTAATGAGGTACAGGGTCTAGTAGGAATAGGCATTTTAGATATTTAGTCTAACCAGGATCACAAGATTTCTCACAGGAAGGATCCACTTTCTTTTTCTAGATACTTCAAGAGAAAGTGAAGAAGAAAGAGAAGCTGACATGCACTTGGTGTGTTGCTATGAAAGTCCATGTCCTGGAGATGTTCTGTTGGTGGCTTTTAAGATCCCTTTTTGAGAGAAGGTCAGGTTATTGCTATTGCCCAGCAATCAATTAATTCAAACATCACTGCAATGAAATTGAACGATTTTATACTATTTAAAAGTCATTTACTTTTGTACTTTTTGTAATTGTTTTTCAAATTCTTCACCTAAAGTATTTCAGATTATAGCAATTTTCCTTCAGTGTTATTTTCATTTCCTTTCTTCCCCATCAAATGGTGAACCTCTAGCACACAGAAGCCATGTTTTGCACAAATGTGTAGCTCAGTCATATTGCATAGTGCTTAGCACTTGCTATTTGTTATCTTGTTATTTCCTTATGTACTGGATACTGTTTGATCACATGATCTTAGCTCATGACCTAGTATGAGTTTTCATATCTGTAGCCTTGCCTCATGTGCCTCATGTATCCAAGTCAGAATTTGATACTGACGTTTAACAGAGTCCCAAGTTCTATGCCACAAACTTCCTTTTGCTCATCAGAAGCAGGGGTAGTGAAGCAATATTCTCTTGCTAGGCTACTGCTCCCATCCTCTCCCAAGAGCATTGTATACCTGGAAGTGCTATAGAAGCCCTGTCTTCCATTGATTGTAGGCTTTAATATCTACTTTTCCTGAAATAGAGCTAAATTGGCCAAGATGGCCCTCTAAAATCAGGTAAGTTTCTCTCTTGGCAGTATGCCTGAAGCTCAAGGGTACAACCCGAGTGATTTCTAGAGAGGTGATCAGCACAGCTATTTCATCAAAATGGATTCTGGAAAGAAGTTCAAACTCATACACTCTGTAAGAGAGTTCTCCTTATATAATATAAAGACTGTATTTAAAGCACTTTAATCATAACTGAGTTATAGAAAATATTCATTTAGAGTTAGTCAATTTTTGGGAGTTTCTCTGAAATATAGATATGAAATACACATGATAAAATTGCTTTCAATAGGAAAATAACAAAGATTACTAAATGAAAATAAAGGCAGTGTTAGATAATGACAATATAATGCAATATTATGTTGTCAATTATATTATGAGCACAATGTTAAAATATGAAAAATCCTTGGTATAGCAATAAATGAATAAAGTCATAAGAATGCCATCTAATAGAAGTATACCTCACGTTGCTGTTTCTTAATGCTTCCTCACTTAGGGACTTGCTAAATATCTGATTATGGTATAGACATTCTCTCCTGAGCATAACATTTGGTATTTTTCAGTTTTATGGCTTTTTTGAGAAGCTTCTGGGAGGTAAGGGCTATAAATTCTAGCATAAGAACACATGTTTTAAAATGTGTGTGGAGCTTAATTTTATCTACTCAGGGACATTTGCATGTTAGGAGTAGATGGCTAGACTGTAATTACTTTTTTATTTCAAAATATTAATTAAGGGAGTATGAGTTGTTTTTTGTTACAAGAGTATCTTGTATAATGTTTAAGTCAGGGATTTTGTTGTGACCATCATAAGAATAATGCTCATTGTACCCAGTAGGTAAGTTGTTCTCAAATGACTGAATAATGGCCATAGCCTTTCGATATTAAAATATGAACATGGTGGACAATGTGACGTATCTGATTCTTTTTCAGACAGTAAAGATAGCAGCAAATTCCTGGAGAATCACAGAGGAGATTCCCTTGATAGCTCCCACAGAACATAGTAGAATTGCTTATTCTTAGTCCTGGGAATTCTGATCACACCTTTATGTTGTGTACATATTCCTTAAAGATAAATTGAACTCAATTTTGAAGGAAATTATTATTTTAAAAATTTTACATAATATTTATTTAGCTCATGGCAGCATCTCTCAGGAAGTTCTCACTAAATGTAAGTGATTAATGAACCTCAAGTTTAACAGTAATCACATGTGGGTAAGCTTTCACTCTGGCAACACTAATTAGTGTCAAAACAATCTTTACCTCTCTTGGTATTTGAGCTCTATTTCTTACTAACCCATCACATTTGATTTGAAATATATAGATGCCAAATGCAAATAAATAATCGGATTTTTCTCAAATATGAATCTTAATAGATTTAATTTTAATGATATAATGATTTCTCAAGTTGAATGTGACAAAGCACAGTGTCCTGAATTATACTGATATATGCTGAGTGCAGCTGGAAAGGGCTGTTCACTCCCAGTTTTTTCTAGAATCACAGAAACCCTGAGAAAGTATAGAATTCCTGCCTCCAGGTTAATTTATTACATTTCAGACAAAGCATATTTGTCTTACTATAAGAAATAACAGGTAGGAGATTCTCAACTATAACTCAACATTAATCTACTTGAGAACTTCTGGTCATTCTTTTTCATTTGTTCATAATTTTAAGGCAATTTATGCTCTTATAAGTCATTTCTACCACTTGGAAAGTTTTATAATATGTAGTACCATATATCATCATGCATAGTTGTCCTTTTAAAGTAAAAATAAATGCCTCATAATACAATTCAGTGGAGAAAGAATAGTAATTTCAACATATGTTCTAGAACAAATAAATATTCATATGTAAAGCAATGAACTTTTATCAATATCTCATGCCATATTCAACAGTTTTACTATAAATGGATTGTAGATCTCAACGTGTCACCTAAACCCATAATATTTCTAGAGTAAAACATAGGAGAAAGTCTATGTCTGCGGGTGAGGCAAATATTTCTTAGAAACATGTGATGCATAAAAGACAATATTGAAATTGGTGTTCAGAAAAATTAAGAACCTCTACTCTTCAAGGCACTGTTAAGATGATGAAAAGACACACCACCTTTTCAAATATCATATCTATTAAAAAAGATTTGCATATATAATATATGAAGACCAGATAACCCAATTAAATATAGCCAAAAGATCTTACAGATACTTCAAAATGATATGCAAATGGCAAATAAATACATGATAAAGCTATAATAACATTAATTATGGGAAAACTACAAATTAAACACACAATGAAATACCAGTAAGCATGTTAGAGATTATAAAAGACTGACAATACCAACTATTGGAAAGGATATAAACCAACTGGAATTCTCATACACTTATGTTCATAATAAAAGTGGTATAAACATTTGGGGAAATAGTTTGGCAGGTTTTTTTTTTTTTAAAGTTTAAGTGTACTCTTACAAACTGAGTCAGCTACTCCGCTCCTCTAAGTACTTACCCAAGAGAAATGAAAGCATACATGAAAGTTTATAGAAAGCATGAAAGTTCATACAAAAACTTCTATAGGAATACTCACATCAGCTTTATTTGTAATTAACAAAAACTGGAAACCTCACAAATGAATCCACGTGAAGGGATAAACAAATTGTGGTATATCAAAACAATGGAATACCACTCAGAAATAGAAAGTTATTGAATCACACAATAATATGGATGAATCTCAACATAATTTTGTACAGTTAGAGGCAGACAAAAATGATCATATATTGCATGATTCCATTTATATACATTTCTGGAAAATACAAACTAATTTATTATAATTTATGGAAGATATTTAGTCATCTGATTCTACATTTCAGGCTGTGTGTGAGATAACTCATATGCTTTCTGATAGCATTCATATATTGATATTGAATGAAGTTCTAACAGCTTTATAATTTTCAAAATTTCCTGTTTCCTTTACATATTACAAGATACTTGTCTTAATTTCTCATATCCATCATTTTTGTGAGTTTTAACTCATGTGAAGAAACTAAACTGTATGTATAGATGACAAAGAAGGAGCTGAATCATCAATATATTATGTCACATTAAAACCTTAATTAATTCTTTTAAGTTCTAGATAGATTCTTGTTATTAGGCCTTTATCAGTGGTGAAGAGAGCAAATATTTTCTCCCACTCTATGGGATGTCTATTTGCTCTACTGATAGTTTCCTTGGCTGCAGCAGCAGTTTTTGTTTTGTTTTGTTTTTTTATAAATTAACCTCACGTCGTGATGGCCGTTACTGTCTGGGCTCTCCTTTTGTACATGAGAAACTGAGGCACAAAGAAATAGACTTTTGGAAAGTCATAAATTTAGACTCTAGAATTCACTGCTGCCGACCACTGCCCTGGACCGCGTCCAGCACATCTGTGAAAACAATAGAGAAAGTGGGGACCGCCCTGGACTCAAGTCCCAGCCCTGACATTATGTAGCCCTGTGACCCTGAGCGATTCATTCCTCCTCCCTCTCCCGGTCTGTTAAAAAAAGAAGAGGTCGAATTAGACGCGTGGGACCGCAGGGTGTTAAAATTCTCTGATTTCTAGTTTCCTTTCCCCCAGGACAAATGGCATAAATTTAAATCCACTTACAATGTGCCGCATATATGTACAATGGAAGAAAATACTTTCCCCAAAATGCCATCATTTGCACTAAGGGAAAAGTACGTGGGCTGAGTAGGTTTGTAAGGAAAACCGTGTGGGAGTCGCCAATAAAATGCAGCTCTTGTAAGCATTGCTAGTCCATCACCTCCCATGGCATCAGCCCTTGGGAATGTCACCGGGCCGTCCCTGCTTCATAGACGGGACGTGAGGGAGGAAGAGGACCCGGTTCTGCGGGTCCATTTTTAGCACGAGGGCTTCCAGTCATTCAAGCTGCTATTTCCAAAACAATCCGTGTAAAAAGTGTTACCTTTGGGGCAGCTGTCTTTTCGATTTTTTTTCCTGTTTATAAGATGAACATTTGTTCTGCTTCACAAAACCAATTATTTTATCCACCCAAAGATGAAAATTCAGCACCCAGTCCTAAAATAAATTATTTAAATAAAATAAATTTTGCTTTCAGAAATAAAATCGTATCTGTCCTTATTTGTGCTCCACTTCTGATACATTTTAAACAACAGAATGAACTATGGATTCCTTTACTGCCTTCTTTCTGAATATTTTTCTCTAGATTAACATTTCTTAAGCTGAGGCTTATGGACTTCACCTAGGGAGCTTACTTTCTTTCTTGAATGGTGTCAAATAGTTCTTGAATCCTCTCAATAGAGTTCAAAAGACATCATGTGTATGTCTAGATCTGTAATTTTTTTTTTTAACGTGGGCAGAAATTTCAACTGTTTTTTCCAGAAAATTTAAGACATCCTATTCTTAAAAGAGACCACCACTAGCAAGAGTAAGAATCACTGTTCTAGGTATTAACATGACTTGAGAATATAGGATTTCTTTTCTTTTTTTTTTCCTACCATGTTACCTAAATCACTTGAATTGAAGTAAGGTCTTCATTTGAACTAGTACATGCCTAGGCTTAAAAAAATATCAAAATTTCTGAAATGTCAACTTTGTAAAAAAAGCTGTGATTAGAGTTTTCACCAGTCTCAGGAAACTCTATGTGGTTTTGTACTAAGTATCTCTTGTGACCTATTTGTTAAAAAGTTAACAGGCTACATTTATTGGTCATAAAAAATTCCTTTTGTAAAATGAATTTATACAAGACTGTGAACCTGCTTGGATTACACGGCTTTTGGAAACATAGCATATGTTTCTTCTTTTTATCTAGCAAACAAACAAAAATGCTATAAACCCTCTTTTTTCTCTCTCTCTCTTTTTTTTTTTTTTGCTCTACAATGTAACTACCAAATCGTTATCACTTTAATGCGATATTTATTTAAGCCCTGTTCGTCTTCCTCCTTCTCTTTCTGTTCACAAGTCTTGAATTTTGACTGAAGTGAAATACATTTGATGTTGCCTCTAGGAAGGGCGTTGGCAGAAATTGAATAAATATAAAGAGTTTTAATGCAATAATCTGACCCATATAGAGTAACACAATTTGTAATCTACCCCAGGAAGTTTCCTCTTTCTTTTTCCACTATCTACAGAATTAGTCGTGCTTAATATAACTGCTTTCGTCATTTTGGACAATCCCCTTTAAACGGACCGCACGTGTGCACTGGGACCTAAGACAGGGACACACCTGAAAAAAATCAAGGTCATCCCGCATGAGCCACGTTGGTGGAAACTTCAATCCCATTGAATTCACGCGCTCATTGGCAACCTCCCGAACAAGCAACACGTGGGAAGTACTGAGGAAGCAAATGCAGGAGAACTGATCCCGTGGGCTTTCGATCGCTGGGTAGGAGAGACGTGGGCCTGTGAAACTCCAGGGAAATATACATGGAGATCCCTCCCGCACCAGCTTTAAAGCGCGTCCTAGTGGGATGATGCTACAGGAAGTCAGAAGAGAACAGAACTGGAGGCCCTGAAGCAGTTAAAGGCGGAATTCTGAAAATATGTTTGGACGAGGCCCAAGGGGTGGACACAGCATCGGAAGCCGGGTCAACGGCACAGCGGGGTGGGGGTGGGAGGGGGGACAGGGCGGTGATGGTGGGAAGGGAAGTGTGATGGCGGGAAGGACAGGAAGGACAAGGAAGGGCAGGGAGGTGCTTGGAAGAGGGAGAGAAAACGCAGGTTTTGCTGGCGCTGTGGCTGCGGGTGGGGGAAGGGATGAGGAAGGTGGACCCCCAGCAAGAGCGAGGGGCCCCCCAACTTCAGTCGCCTCCAGGGTCAAGCGGTGTCCATGCCACCAACGACTGGCCTGGCGAAGGACTGGGAGAGGGAACAGAAAAGGGAGAGGATTAGGAGAGGAGATAGGACAGAGGGAGCAAGGAGGAGAAGGAGGAGGAGAAAGAAACACCAACAGCTTCTTTTCATTCACTACCTACCTGTGACCAGGGCTTTGTCGAGCCAACCCACCTTGGTGGCATTTGGCTTCATGGAAAATGATTCGCTGGGCGGCTCCCCAAGCAGCAAACACAGTCACGCATCGCTCAACAACGGGGATGTGTTCCGGAAACGCGACGCCGCTAGGTGATTTGGCGGTGTGGACCTCCCGGCGTGCGCTCACACAAACCCAGATGGTACGTCCTGCCCCACAGTATACCTGCATGGTACGGCCCATCCCTCCTGGCCATGGACCTGCACAGCACGGGACTGTCCCGAGTGCTGAGGCAGTTGCCACACCATGGTAAGTCGCCGTGTGTCTGAACACATCTAAGCACAGAAAAGGTACAGCAAACATACCGTATTAAAATCTTACGGGACCACCATCATATTTGCGGTCCGTGGTAGACCGAGATGTCAGTATGTGGCATGTGACCATGCAGAGCCACAGAGGCACTGTGACTCTCTTAACCAGCCTGCTTTTGGGACCGAGGGCTCGTTGACGCAGATGAACATCTTCAACTCACCTGGAGTCATCCGGGAAGTTACCAGTAAACACATGGGTTAAGCAGAACTGAAGCTCCCATCCACATAGCTTGTGCGAGATGACCTGGATTTTTTCACGCAGATTCCGTTTTTCGATCCCAGTATGCACTTGGAGTCTAATTAAAAGCACATGGTCCAAAGCGACTATGGTGTCTGAGGTTCCCCCAGCTGAAAGCCCCCGCAGCCTCTCAGAGTCTGATTCCTGGACCAACCGGCTCCGCAGATGCCCTATTAAGCAGTTAATTATTTCTCTTTGATACTGGCTTTTTTTTTTTTTTATCTTTTAATACAACAGTTTTACTGTCGCTGATAATTGCCCTGTCTCAGATAACTCTTTTAAATCTAATGAGGCGTGGCAAGCTCTGCTTAACAAGGCAGCACATCATTAGCTTCCTGCCTCTTTGTTTGTCATCTTATCACACTCAATTACTGCATCACCAGCCAGATGCGCAACCTGTCACTGGCAACACCGTGTGAGGTGACCTGCTGTAGGGTCAGCTAGAGTAAACTTCAGGGGCCACCCAGGACCCTGCGTTCTGTCCTGCCCATGGCCCAGGTAGAGGGGACTACCTCAGCTCTCTAGCTGCCTAATGAGAAGATTCGTAGGCGGGGACCTCGGCGTCCCCATCCTTGGCTCCCAGGAGACTACGCAATGCTTTGTCTCTAAAGTCCCTGAGAGAAGCAGGGAGGAGGAATGCCAGGAGCACATGGCTTGGTCAAAAGACTTTGGGTCGGTCTAACTAAGCTCTTCGCCACCTGTGTGGCTTTGGGCAAATGACTTAACCTCTCTGAACCTATTCCCTCGTCCCAAATGACGACAACAACAATGTATTTCTGAGGGTTGTCTTCAAAGTTCAATGAGGTGATTGTATGTATGTTACCAAACCACAATACTCTAGAATAAAAAGTAGGATAATTCCCTTTGGTCTGTTTTGGGATGAGTTATAGAATAAATAAATATAGAGTCAAGACACTATCAAAGGTCTATTTCTTTTTTTCTTTTTTTTTTTTTTTGAGACAGAGTCTCTCTCTGTTGCCCGGGCTAGAGTGCCGTGGCATCAGCCTAGCTCACAGCAACCTCAGACTCCTGGGCTCAAGCAATCCTTCTGTCTCAGCCTCCCAAGTAGCTACAGGTATGCGCCACCATGCCCGGCTAATTTTTTCTATATATTTTTAGTTGTCCAATTAATTTCTTTCTATTTTTAGTAGAGACGGAGTCTCGCTCTTGCTCAGGCTGGTTTCGAACTCCTGACCTTGAGCGATCCTCCCGCCTCGGCCTCCCAGAGTGCTAGGATTACAGGCGTGAGCCACCGCGCCCACCTAATCCGTTCTTTATCTCAACAAAATGGAGCACCCGCCATGAGCCAGCACTGTTCTTCTTTTAAAAGCACCTAATACATCCACATGACTCAGTGTTCAAAGTTGGACAAGAAGGTACGAACTGAGAAGGTCCCCTGGTCGTTACCAGATTTTGAACAAAACAGCAGACTCCACCCGTCCTCGCTGTCCATCACCATTCTGGTTATAACATGTTGCATTTTTTTTTTTTCTAGCTCCTACAGTGCATTTTCATGACGGGGAAGGAATCTCATCTCTTCCTTACTCAGCAGTAGAAAACAGTCCACGCCGTGTATTTAGTGCGTGGTTGAGCCACGTCAAATCGAATCAGCAAATCAAATCACAGCAAATCAAATCGAATCGGCGTCTGTCGCCGCAGCCTGGCGGTCACCGGTCCCAAGCATGCACCCTCGTTCCTGCCGTCTGTCACAGAAGGTCGTCAGACGGATTGACGGACTTTGGCGCGTGTCAGCAGCCTGTGCACTTCCTCCGATCTCTGACCTCCCTTATTCCCAGTGGGGGAGTTGTCGGGAAGATGAGAACTGGCTGCTTTGTACATTTATGACAGATGAAGGAATTTTAGAAATCTGTTAGAGACGCATCATGTAATCTTCCTGGGTGACAACGGGCTAGGCTCTAAGTTGTCCTCTTTCACGGAGAAGGGATGAAAACGTAGGTGACATCACAGAAGGAAACTCTACTCCACGTAAGTGAAACGGGGCGGCTACTGATAGTGGAAATACGTATCTATTCCGTGTGATCTTACGACACGAGAGAATCCGTCAGCCCTTCTCTCTCTTAGTTTCTTCCTTTGATTTAGGTGCCTTTATGAAAATAATCCACTAGATGGGGACATTCACCTGTTTATCTGCCAAGGTGCGGCTCTGCCACCAGGTTGAACTCAGTTTGAAGTCTTGAAAGCTAAAGGGCAAGATTTCCTTAGAAATCAGTTTTTTTAAAACCCACAGACAGGAGGGGGCTTTGTCACCGAACGTGGGCGATGACTTTTCTGGAGGTAAGCAGCAGGAATCAAGGAAAGACTCTACGGCCCCCGCGAAAAACCCTCGGTGATTTTCGTTGAGTTTCGCTGCCGCCTGGGAAACTCGCCCTAGATCCTCTGGGTGCTTTGCTGGTCCCCGACCACCTTCCGTGGCATGCGGGTTTGGAGTGGCCGGCGTGTCCTCTGTTCCCACGTGGGTGAGGGCAGAGGAGTGACTTTCAGAAACACTGATGTCACTTTTCGGCAAAAGAGGGTCACGTTTCAAGGCGTTCCCTTGGGCTCGGATGGAGGGCCGGCGTGGACTTGGGCCACCAAAGCTGGCCACCAACTGCCCAGTCGGCCCTTGGCTCCCTGTGACCCGGCCACTGGGCCCTTCCAGATCTTTCCTCACATCTTCCTTCTCCCGTTTCTCTCTCGCCTTTGCCTATCTTGTGACCTCTCACCGGAGCTGCCTGTTGCTTCGTTTCCTTAGAACCTTCCTTTTGCACTTTTTCAAATTTCCCTCTAAAATCTAAACAAATCGTTTTACGTGTGTCTGGCATGGGGACCTACGGGGAACGGTCACTGCAGATTCCCGAAGAACTGAGCTTGTTCCCGGCAGGCTGCGACTTACCGCTGTGACCACCTCTGAACCCGGAAGTGGGGGTCGGGGGTCACCCAGGCCGGGAAGGGGACACTCCCTGAGATCTAGCACCAGGCTGACAAGATGCTGGTGACAACCCTACCCAGACCACCCCGGTGAGTGTCCACTTCCATTAGCATCAACGTTACGACTCGGAGGCTCTTGGCTCCTCGGGAAGGGGGCTTAGACGCTCCGAGGACAGGAATTCGGGCAAGCGTACCCCGCCCCCGTCCCCATCCCTGGGTGGCTTCTGCAAACGTTAAGTTCGTCCGGCGTCCCAGGCCCTCTCCTCAGCCCTGCTTGAGATGCTGTCACAATCCTTGTGGCCTTCATCGGGCAGTCTTGGCCTAGGTTTTCTGAGCGCACTCAATGAGTCTGCTTTCCAAAACTGGTTTTTATTTTATTTTATTTTGTTAAGTTGAAGGAGGGGGAAATAGAAATGAGTGTGTGCAGCCCCTGAAATATAGGCTGGAGTTTGCCAGCCTAAGTAAAAAGGCACTGGAAGAGACAGTGGAGGGTGCTCGTGGCATTTCACAGAACAGATGACAGCTAGATAGGTTATAGATAGATAGATGGGCCGGGCGTGGTGGCTCACGCCTGCAATCCTAGCACTCTGGGAGGCTGAGGCAGGAGGATCGTTTGAGCTTCAGGAGTTCGAGACCAGCGTGAGGAAGAGCAAGACCCCGTCTTTACTAAAAATAGAAAGAAATTAGCTAGACAACTAAAAAAATATACAGAAAAAATTAGCTGGGCATGGTAGTCCCAGCTACTCAGGAGGCTGAGGCAGGAGGATCGCTTGAGCCCACGAGTTTGAGGTTGCTGTGAGCTAGGCTGACGCCATAGCACTCTAGCCCGGGCAACAGAGCGAGACTCTGTCTCAAAAAAAAAAAAAAAAAAAAAAGATAGATAGATGGATAAACTATAGATAGATAGATGGGTAGCTAGACTTTATACTCTAGCTATTTTTCATAACTATAAAGGCAATCCAAAGAAATGCACAGATAATTTCTTAGTTTGCTTCCTAGAGCAATCCCATGAAAAGGTGAGCTATTTGCCAATTTTTTGGTAAAATGAGCTAAGTGGTTCCTTCCCTGATTTGAGCTGCTGTAACCAGGTGCCGTAGGGATGCGGGGACGTTGGGCTCTGCTGTGAGCTCTGTCCCCGGGAGAAGGTGGCAGCCGTCGGGCCTTTCTCTGTGAACTGTGGCAAGAAAGCAAAGTGAGAGTTTAGAGACAGAACAAAAAATACAGCATTTATTCTGCCTTTGAGTGGCCGAATCTGTCTTCAGAGACCTCCATGGAATGCTGTGCGTATCTTTGCTTCCAAGGAACCCTTGAGGGACAAGTTTGACACTGTCCTGGCTGGAAGGGCCCCTTCGGGCATCATTTGACCCGAGAGCGCCCTGCCGGGCAGTGGGAAGAAAGGAAGACGGGCCACTTTGATGGGAAGGCTCTTCTGTTCAGAAATTAAAATATTCAGCGTGAGGTCGCATTAGAAAATGCTCTTGGCAAATTCTTCTGGCGGTCTTAGACCAATCCAGTGATGTATGCGTCCCTAAGATCTGTGTGCTTGCCCCGAACGAGCCACTTTAAAAATAATAATGCCTAATTAAGACTAGGTCCGCTCAGCCCTTTTACTCTGTGCAAAGGATCCTCCAAACAGCAGATGTGTTGTTTTATGGATTGGTTTAGAGAAAATGGGCTCGCTTGATTACAATGCCACATGCTTCAAATATTTGCACTGAAACGGAGCAGGCCTCTAGGAGAGACTCCCTACGTAACAAGGGAGGCCGTGGAAGGGCTCCCTGGAGAGAGAATTGGAGATCGCTTCAAAGCTTTCGGTCTTGTGATTAATAATAATAAGAAAAAAGACCCTACAGAGGTACAGGGTATAGGTTCGGATCTTTCTTTTTTACATCTTTGTCCATGAGTTTTTCCACCTCAATAAATCAGGAAACGTTGCTGTGGAATTCTGGTTTTTCTTTTTCCTCCTCTTCTAGTGAAACATCTTAAGGAGCAAAAGGAAGAAAGATGTACTTGGAGAATCTAGTTAGATTTTCCCCCCTTTCAGTTTGTGGAACTGAACGTGATGGAAAGATTTTACCCTTTCCAGAATTTTTCTTCCCAATGATAACTTGTATTCCTGTTGCTTTTTACTCCTGAATATTGTAAACATGACACGTCGAGGGGGTATCTTTTTCTTAGTTTATAAAATAACCTTTGACACAAAATAAGTTGGTCTTATTCCTGTTGCACACCACACTTGAAAGCCACATGAGATAAACCTAATATTTACAAAAAGCATCAAACTATTTCAGAAACACTTACTGATTTTCTTTAACTTCAGCTTATTTTTAAAACGCCATTGGTTTGGGCATATGAATGTGGTCCAGGTTTCTGGGTTCCCCACTGTCCTGCTCTTGGTCTGAAGATGTTTCTTAAACTCTCTCCACCTTAACGTCCTCATCTCATGACAGTCAATTGGCATTATCACTTACGATCAATGTTACTGCAAAAATAAACACAATAGCAATACTGCAACTCAATTTCTCCCTGGAAGTCACTGGGACCGACGGAAACCATACCATGTAGAGAACGTTCACATATATTTTATGCACATTTCATTCATTTCTAAATGCTTTCCTGTGTTAACGGCCTAGAATCGAATGCATTTGCAGCTGTGTGCTGTAGAACAGTACAGTGCAGACAAGAGTCATAAAATGACGGCACTGAAAGAAACCTACTTCTAGCTTCTCTGATATCTCAAAACAAGCAGAAGGAGCCCTTTCCATACACTTCACTAACATCTGCCTGTCAGATCTTCCGTAACAGCCCATAGACTCCATCTCTGAAATGTACACCATTGCCTTTGTTAATAAAATTAATTGAATTTTTTCTATATAAATAAATATGTATAGTATCTTCAATTTCCATTCATTGCTATACAGCTGAAATTGGCTCCAGGTAGCAAATGGCAGTGCCCAGTGGATCTATAATTGATAATGTAATTGATATTCTTTCTTACTTTGCCACCATGGCACTTTTTAAGCAGGACAACCTGATTTCATGGTGATAAGATTTTCCTTTTTCTTCCATCCTGACTTGACGAACAGTGTTTAATATTAAACGAACGTGTCTTTGGGAAACCGCTCGATTCATCTTCCCTGGATGTGCCGCAATGCATTTTGCCTGTGATCTGCGAAAATGGATCGGTCAGTTTCTCTTAAAGCTACGGGAGAGGCGGAGGCTATCGGAAATGAGACAGGCTGGTGCAGTAGCATCTGATTTGACAAATACTGATGGGTCCCTACCGCCACCTGCCGGACACTGTGCTGGGCTTGGGACACGTAGAAATTAACTAGTCTCCACACTGCGCTTCTGGCTTTGTGGACTATACGGTTGCCTGATTTTCCTGTTGCGTGCCAGGCCCCAGCCTTTTCTGTTTATTCTTATGTTTAATCGATTCTTTAACACGCTTCGCTTTTTAAATTCATTCATTCCTTCAACAAAGCTCTGCTCAGTCCCTACTGTGTGCCAGGCACTGTGCTGGGGTCTGGGGGTAAAACGAGGCGCAAAACCAGACCTGGCTCCTGTTTGTGGAGTTTACACTGCAGTGGGGGAGAAAGACGTTCAGCAGCGACTCATGGGGACCAAATGCAAAATGGCGCCCACGACGACAGCGGCGCTGTTGAGGAGCAGCAAGCGGCAGGTGGGCGCCAAGAGCCCTGGGACAGTGGGGGAGGGGCAGGGAGGACGGCTGGGCCTGGGGTCCGAGGGTGGGAAGGGCTGAGTCAGCACTGAGGGCTGGGGGGGAGCCTTCCCCACCCCCACCCAGAACGGGGAGCAGAGAGGGAGGGAGAGGCGAAGTTTGGGGCAAGATCAGAGAAGGAAGGGAGCAGGTTACACCACCTGCAGTGGTGGCTTGCTCACACCCAGAGTTAGAAATCAGCTCCCCAGCTGCAGTGCAGGGGACATGGGGAAGGAGGCCTTGCTGGAAGTTGTCACTCCCAGGGATTTGTGACGTCTGAGCAAGAGCCTTGATGCCGAAGGGAGGCTGCCTGGTGTTGAGGAAGCCCCCATAACGTCTGGGGAGACAGCACCGAGTCTAGCAGTCTGGAATTGCGGGGCTGGTCTTTGCAACACGATTGACTTACAGAACAAAGCAACAGCCTTGGGAGGGAACTCACTTCCGACTCACACTAATAAATAACAACATGGGTTTTGTTCCCTTTTTTTTTTTTTTTTTTTTTTGAGACAGAGTCTCACTCTGTCACTTGGGCTAGAGTGCTGTGGCATCAGCCTAGCTCACAGCAACCTCCAACTCCTGGGCTCAAGTGATCCTCCTGCCTCAGCCTCCCGAGTAGCTGGGACTACGGGCATGTGCCACCATGCCCAGCTAAGTTTTTCTATACATTT
>CAUYPO010017373.1:0-18294 GCA_963574435.1 Cheirogaleus major | reverse complement strand
GTTTGCTCTCTTGACAGTTTCTTTGGCTGTGCAGAAGCTTTTTAATTTGATCATGTCCCATTTATTTATTTTTGTTGCTGCTGAATCATGGTATTTTAACTTTCCAAACTCCTTGACACCTTTACCCCTACAACACCTTTTTGATCCATTGTATCAGCCTCTACCATATGGCCTCTCATGCCACCTGCTTTCTTGCCTCAAGGTATATTTAAAAAGTTCTTCTTTAGAGTAAAAACTATTTGCATTTCAAAACTAGCTCTGCCTGATGAGCTATCAAAATTGATTTTCCATTCTGCCACTAGAAAAATCCTGTTAGAAATCAAATCAAACAAAATAGACTTTGTGACCCAGGGAAAATTACTCAATGTCTTTGAGTCTCAGTTTCCTTTATGTATAAAATGTGACTATCTGTTTTGTAGAGCTATAGGCAGTAAAGGTACATAAAACACCTGGGACTGCCTCTGGCAGCTTCTCTTATTGTTACCACTCGCCCCACTACCCTTTGGCCACAGACCTCCTGCAAGTGAAACCTAGAACCAATTCCACCATCTGCCAGTTCTTCTCCCTTAGTCAGGCTACTGGACACATTTGGAGAATTGGATAGTAGTGTTACTAGAAATGTAAGGTTCTGTTCTCAGCTGTATTCTCTTTTCAGGATATGTAGTATCTCAGATTAATTTCTTTCACCACCACCAACTGCTGCCTTTAGGCTATTAAGTCCCAAATCTCCATCTGTAGCTCAGGCATCTTTCTTGAATTCTACACTTGTATAAGCACCTGGAAGTCTCCTAAAACCATCTCATCATCATCTCCTGTATTAGTCTGCTCAGGCTGCCAAAACAAAATACCACAGATGGGATGGTTTAAACAACAGAACTTTATTTTCTCACAGTTCTTAAGGTTTTTTTGAAGTTTCACGATCCAATTTGGTTCCTGGTGAGGGCTCTCTTCCTGGCTAGCAGGCAGCTGCCTCCTCACTGTGTCACATGGCCTTTCCTAGGGTATGTGTGTGTGTGTGTGTGTGTGTGTGTGTGTGTGTGTAGAGAAAGAGATCTCTGTCTTCCTCTTCTTGTAAGGCCATGATTTCATTTAACCTTAATTACCTGCTGAAAGTCCTGTCTCCAAATACAGTCAAATTGGAGTAGAGCTTCAACATATGAATTTTGAGGTGACACAATTCAATCCATAGCATCTCCTAAAACCCACTTTTCCTTCCTTATCCCTTAATTCTTTTAGTAGTTGTGGTTTGTTGAATAATGGATCTCCAAAGATGTGAACATTCTAATCCACACAATTTGTGAATATGTTACAATATTTACCTAAAAATATTTTAAAGATGCATTAAGTTAATGATCTTGAGATGTGGAGATTATCCTGGATTATCCAGGTAGGCTCAGTATAATCTCTAGGGTACTTACACAAGAGAGGCAAGAAAGATAGTCAGAGAAGGAGGTGGAATGATGGAAACAGAGGTAAGAGTCAGTAAGAGATTTGAAGATGCATGTTGTTGACATTGAAGATGAAGGGACCATAAGCCAAGGAATGTAGGCCATCTTTAAAGGCTAGAAAAGGGAGGAAACAGATTCTTCTCTAAAGCCCTCAAAAGATACCAGTCCTCCGAAACCCTGACTTTAGCCAGTGAGACTTATTTTGGACTTCTGACTTCAAAAAATGTATCATGAAAACAAATAGACAACCTACAGAATGGGAGAAAATATTCACATGCTACACATCCAATAAACGGCTTATAACTAGAATCTATATAGAACTCAAGAAAATCAACAAGAAAAAAATCAAACAACCCCATTAAGAAGTGGGCAAAGGACATGAACAGAAACTTTTCAAAAGAAGATAGAAGAATGGACAACAAACATATGAAAAAATGCTCAACATCTTTAATCATCAAGGAAATACAAATAAAAAACAAAATAAGATATCACTTAACTCCAGTGAAAATGGCTTTTTTCAAAAAGTCCCAAAACAACACATGCTGGATATGGAGAGACAGGAACACTCACTCATACACTGTTGGTGGGACTGCAAACTAGTGCAACCTCTATGGAAAGTGATATGGAGATACCTGAAAGAGCTAAAAGTAGAACTACCATTGATCCAGCAATCCCATAACTGGGCACCTACCCAAAGGAAAAAAAGACATTCTATAAAAAAGATATCCACACTCAAATGTTTATAGCATCACAATTCACAATTGCAATGATGTGGAACCAACCCAAGTGCCCATCAAGGCTTGGGCAGGGCAAAGGCAATATATGTAACCTAAACATTTGTACCCCTCTAATATCCTGAAATAAAAAAATATACAAAAATGTGAAATAATACATTGTGTTTTTTTAAAAGCTGCTCATTTGTGGTAATCATGAATGGCACTTAGCACAGGGCTTGGAACAGAGTAACTTCTCAAACATTAGTTTCCATTTTAAGCTAAACAATATACTTCTTTTAAGTACAATTTCTCAATACTCTCTAATGTTCCCCTTTGCATTCTTCTCTTACTAGCATTTCTCTGATTAATTACAACTTTCTTTTCATTTATATCTCTCAGTAGACAGTGAAAATTTTTTCTTTTATTATGTTTTTAATTGAAACATAATTGTACATATTTATGGGGTACAGTGTGATGTTTTGATATATATATAAACACACACATACACATTGTGTAATGATCAAATTAGGGTAATTAGCATATCTACTTTTTCAAACACTTGTCATATCTTTGTGGTGAGAACATTTAAAATCCTTTCTTCCAGCTATTTTGAAATATACAATACCCACCGTACAGTGAAATAGAGCACCAGAACTTATTCCTCCTGTCTAACTGTAACTCTGTACTTATTGACCATCTCTCCCCAGCCCCCTGCTTTTCCCCAGCCTCTGTTAACCACTATTCTACTCTCTACTGCTATGATATCAACTGTTTCGTATTCCACATATGAGTGAGATCATGAGGTATTTGTCCTGTACTTGTCTTAGCTCACTTAGCTTAATGTCCTCTAGGTTCATCCATTTTGTTGCAAATGACAGGATCTTTTTTTTATAGTCAAATAGTATTTGACTGCATATATAACACATTTTCTTTATTCATTCATCCATGATGGACACTTAAGTAGATTCCATATCTTGACTATTGTACACAGTGCCGCAATAAATATGGAAGTACAGATATCTCTTCAACATACTGATTTCATTCACTTTGGATATATAACAGTAGTGGGATTGTTGGGTTCATATCATAATTCTATTTTTAATTTTTTGAGGAATCTCCACACTGCTGTTCTTAACGGCTGTACTAATTTACATTTCCACCAGCATACACTGTAAAATTTTTGAGGATAGGAATTTTGTCTTGTTTTTAATCACCTAGTATTTACCGTAGTGAACACGGTGGGTAATTAATGTTACTGAATGCTTGAATGGAGAGATGTCCTATGATAGAAATCTGAATCAGTATTTAACTCTCTATATGAAAGTGTGCACTAAACATGTTCAAGAGTTACTTGAGAAGGCAACCATGAGAGAATACCATTTACCCCAGTATGTGGGAATTTCTGCATTAGCACAAATAAGACATTTTAGAATTCAGTCAGGCAATAAAAATGATCAGTATTCGCAGTGGAGGGCTTGTGTTTAGACAACCATGACTAAGAAGCTAGTGGATTATCAGCTGCAGTGGTCAAAATGCTTTTAAAAATGGAAGAAAAAGCATCTTTCCAAAAATACACACATAATTATTTTTATTAAAAAAGCCAATGTGTATCCTGAATTACTATTAAAAATGATACTATATAAGGCGTTAACAGCAATAAAGACTTTGCATAGCTTTTATATACTAGAGGTTTATAAATAAAACTATATTATTAGATCATATTATCTTAAACTAAAGAAAATATTCATAACCACTAACACCTTTGTAAATTAAACCATGACTCAGAATTATAGACATTTCAATGTGATTTTATTTATTTTCCAGGTATCATAACAGGCAGGTATTCTTGGTAAAATTTCATTTGGTCAGTTTGTTTCTCACAAGACATTTATCATGCTTTTTAAAAAACTTTATGCTTCGTTATTTATTAAAAATATTTTTTACCAAGTCCTAGGTTGCAACTATTATTATATTATATATACATCTAGGAAGGAAACACTGCCAATTAAACTACAAATCCTGTCAATTATAAGAAGCAATCCAAATTCAGTGATGTTAAAATGAATGAGAAATGAATAAAAAAATGTATCTTAGGATTAATGAAATATGTGCTGGTCATTTTTGTTAGGTTGCATTTCATTAAACAAAAATTATTTCATCACTTCTTTTGGCTTTGTTTCAATAAGAATAATGTAAGTGCTTATTTGTTCAATTACTATAATTGATTGACATTTTAACAAATTTTAAATTACAAAAATGTTGCTTTATTATGACTCATATGGAATTCAATAATAAAAGCAGGCTTATAAAAATATTAGAAAATATTATAACTAATTTCATTTTGTTAAAAGGAATTTGTTAAAACAAGTTATACATAATAATAGTAAAGCTATACATGCTATATTAGTAATATAAAAAATTATACAGTGTGATTACCACTTTATGAAAAGAAAACATAAACCTTATGCTTAGGGAATAGATTAGAAGGATATATACCAAAATGCAATTGTATTTCTGTTATTTGGCCTATGAGTAAGATTGTCCCTTCATTCTAATTTTTTCTATTATAATTTTTTGGTTGATATGTTAGGAAAAATTCACCTTCTAATGTTTTAATAGATTATGACAGGTGAATAATGCATTTTGAAAAAAACTGTATAAAATATTTAAAAACTTGGTAATTAAAAGACTAACTTCATTTCCCAAAATTCTGAAGAGCTGAAATTTTCATGTACATATCAAATTAAAGTCTTCCAATAATTATAGGGAAAAAGAATAATAAATAGGGATGTAAGATTTCAGAATATTTATACATACAAATGTAAATATAATAAAAGGCTTTGAATTTTCTAATAATTTTTTTTTAAAAAGAGATATTTTAAAGTTCATTCTTAATCTAATATAATGTGAGAATTTGGATAGTCATTAATGCCATCTAACTTTAAAACTCTAATATATGGCAATGGTGACAAAAGTAGTGACTCATCTCAATGTTTGAACATGAAAACGATATTTTTTCTCCCAGATACTTCTCCAATTTGTCACCACATACTGAAATTTTGCCATTAGATGTTAGCTTCCAGATATAAGAACATTCAAACTGTTTAGTACCAGATATTTTTCAAAGTGGTTTCAAACTTAGGGGCATGTTTTGTGTATAAAAAACTCACTGAATTAATTCTTAAAAATACTAAAAGTTTCCAGTTTGTTTACATGAGCCACTTACTTATAGTACTAGAATTCATTAATTCAAGGATGTCTAGAAGCTATCCATCATTTTGGAACCTCAGTAGGAGACACACTCTTCTTCATGATGTCTACTACCACTCTCATAGTTGAGGTGAACTACTGCTCCTATCAGTATGATAATCCTACAGTCTTCAAGGATATGAAATAGTACATGAAATATAGAACTAGAAAATTATAATATCATCAGTCTGGCATTCTAGGAGAATGCTTCTGAAGCAGATCCTTAGATTTTTAAAAATTCATTTAAAAATTCATACTTTCGGGATGGTACTTACAACTTCAAAGTCAATATATTTTCTGCATCCTCAAAGACATGGATAGCAGCAGCCACCAAAAATTAGACAGCACCACTTATCATGTCTGAAAGGGAATATAATGGCATCAACTCTGCTACTCTGCTTGAGCTCTGCAAGAGTATCTGGTAAAACCACAAAAATAACATCTAGTCCTGTTTATTAGAGTAACAGCTCAAGAAATGACTGACAGTTGTAAAATTATTACAAATTTCAAGTACTTTTTAAGCTTAAACACATTGTATTCTGTCAGTCAAGAGTTAAAGAAAACAGTATAGAATTTAAAAGGTAGTTCAATGGAAGACAGAAGTAAAGAGAAATGCATTTGTAATAATGTAAACAAATATCATATAAGTCTTTGAAATTGACATTAATAAACTATAGATTTTTCAGAAACTTTTAAAAGCTTTTTATTGTAGGCATATAGGACTGCAAGGAGAGCAGAGAGATACTAAATATTTGTTGTTGATGTTTCTTTTTCTTATTTTATTTTGTAAATAATGGAAAGCTGGGCAATTGCTTTGGATTTCATGGCACAGAAAATCATGAATAAAGGAAAATCTGATGGTGTTCATGTTCATTTTAGTGGAAAAAATGAAAGCTGCCTGTCACTTGTCATGGATGCTATGTTTGTTTTTGATTAGGAAAGAACAGTACTCAGAAAAAAAAATCCACAACTGAAAAGTAAAATATATCATATTTAGTCTGCATATACAGGGAAAAATTCATTTGAGATATTATAAAACTGATAGCTCCACACACTAGCTACTCTCTAGATAAAAACAGATCAGTCTATTTCTCTGTCTATCATTTGCTTTTATGTTTAATCAAAACTAAGCATAACATGTTCTTTAAACAAAGTATTTTAAATAACATGGAATACTAAGCTATTTTTAATGTTAAATATTTAAAGTTTATCTGAGAAAATACATTATAGCAATCTTGTTTCATGTTGTAAAAAAATGATATGGAATGGGCTAAAGGCTAAAAATGAAGGAAAAAGTGAAGAAATCCATATATATTAGAAGAGCATACTTATTTTTGAGGCCTATCCAGCATTTATCTCATTTTGTAGACCAATGAAAACATAGCAGGCCTGATTTCTGTTTAATATGGTAGAGCAAATGTGTTTATCTCCTTTCCTTCTCTGAGGCCTCTCTAATAATAGAAAAGGAAAACACTAAATGTAAACCCTCAAGGACAAAGAGGACAAGAGACAGGACTCTACTGGATGAGAGTTCAGCAAACTTTTGTAGTAATTGAAGTGACAGTAGAGTATTGATGGGTGTAGCAAGGCATAAAAAGGAACACAAGAGGTTGATTTTGTTGAAAAGAGAGCAATTCACATGGAAGAAACATAGACACACTCCTGGTTTAGATGCACCTCTTATGGCAAAGGTCAGGAGAGAAACATGGGCCCTAGACAGGGCAAGGGTACAGTTTGAAAGTTTTACAAGGAAGAGTTGACCATTAATTTCCACAGAATATAGAGGAGTCTTTTTTTAGGGGGGAAAAATGAACATGCCCAGGTAAAAGGAAAAACAAGTACTGGCATTGAAGATCTCTAATAAAACAGTTCCCTTACTACCCAAAGTGAGGCCGACAGTAGACATGCCTGCATTCTCACACAGACTCTCCAATCAGAGCCTCATGTATAAATATGAACAGAAAGCTAAGGATTTCCAGACATATGGGAAGAGTCTTCAATACTGAAGAGAGAGGGAAGAATAATTAAACAATCAAACAATAATCAAGTGAGGAAATTAACAGAAACTGCAAAGGTTACAAGATATTTCATCTATCAATAAAAATCTGAGGTTAGGAGTTTGAGACTAGTCTTGGAAACATAGTGATAACCTGTCTCTTAAAAAGTAAAAAGGCAAAACAAAACAAAAAAATCAGCAGAGCTAGGGCATAATGGTGAGCATTTGTAGTCCCAGCTACCAGGGAGGCTGAGATGGGAGGATCTCTTGAACTCAGGAGTTCAAGGCTACAGTGAGCTATGATTATGCCATTTCACTCCAGTATGGGCAACAGAGTGACACCTCATCTCCAGAAAACAAAAAAGATAGATTTTCCCAGCACCATTTATTAAATAGGGATTATTTTCCCCAGTGTATATTGCTACACACTTTGTCAAAGATCAAATAGCAATATGTGGATGGTTTCATATCTGGGTTCTCAGTTCTCTTCCATTGGTTTATGTTTCTATTTTTACGCCATTTTCATGCTGCTTTGCTTACTATGGCCTTGTAGTGTAGCTGAATGTCTGGTAAAGTGATGCCTCCTGATTTTTTTCCTTTTGTTTAAGGTTGCTTTGGTTATTCGGGCTCTTTTCTGGTTCCAAACAAAGCACAGAATTATTTTTTCTAGATCCGTGAAAAACGACATTCGTATTTTGATGGGGATTGCATTGAATCTGTAAATCACTTTGGATAGTATGGACATTTTAACAATGTTGATTCTGCTGATCCATGAGCATGATATGTTTGTCCATTTGTTTACAGCCTCTGCAAATTCCTTCCTCAGTGATTCGTAGTTCTCTGCAGAGACCTTTCACGTCCTTGGTTAAATATATTCCTAAGTATTTTATTTTCTTTGTAGCAATCATGAAAGGTATTGAGTATTTGATTTGATTCTCAGTTTGGTGGAACTGGAGATTCTCCTCCTAAGTGAAGTATGGAAAGAATGGAAAAACAAACCCCACATGTACTCATTAAATTGGAACTAATTGATCAGCACTCAGGTACACAGATGGAAGTAAAACTCAATGGAAATCATGCAGTTGGGAGGGGGTATATTGTACCTGTTGGGTATGATTTCATCTGTCTTCTCCTCCCGCCTGCAAGATTTTATAAAAATGTACAATGTACACTATCTGGGTGATGGGCACACTTACAAACAGATAATGGAATAAATAATATAGTCAGTAGGGTAATCTAATTGACCTTCAAAAAATCTACCTTTTTCTCAAATGCTATATAGAAAATGACAATATATTTTCCCAAAGTAGTGATAGTACAAATTAGATTCTATGAACACAGCAATAAAACATTTGAAAGAAAGTGAAAAGTTCTAATTGCCTACTAACCAAATTCTGTTAAGTATGAATCAAAAGTAAAATCTGAATAATTAGAAACTCTAATAACAAAAACAGTACATTTCAAAGTTATGAGTCATATCTAAGTATGTACTCAGAGGACACTTCATAGCAATCAAAGTTATTACTAACCTCTTTAATTAAAATGGGTTTAAAAATTAAACTTGAAAATTTAGAAGAACAATAAATTAGTTTGAAGAAATTCAAAAGGAGGGAACCAAGATAAAAGCAGAAATAACTTAGGATAAATTTGCAAAAACAATAAGACAAATTTATAAATAACTCCAAGAAGAGCTTCTTTGGCAGAAGTGGGTGTGTGGGGATGGGATAGGGAGGTACAGTAAGTCAGGGGAGTGGGGAACAATGAAATAGATAAATAACTACTTAATATAATTAAAAAATATAGAGACAAATAACACAAAATCACAAATGATAAAAGAAGAACACAGGTACCAAATTTGAAGAAATTATAGTTTAAGAGAGTATTTTGTACAATAATATGAAGGACACAAATACTTTTTAAGAGATAAAAGAAAAAAATGACTCATATAGATATACATATGCTAAATGGGACAACAATAGGGAATAAATTCAGAACTTTGTTTTTAAAAAATTACTCTTAAGCACTTAGGCAAGACATTTCATAAGTGAATTTTTATGAAAACTTAAAGAAATAGATAACTTTTTACTTTTCCAGAGCTTCCTCCAATTTTTTATATAAAGCCTAAAACATACTGATAACAAAATATAAAAATATTTAGCACAGAAAAATAAAACTGTAACTTTACTGACTTATAGATAGTACTGTCAATTGATTCTCATAAATAGGACCTAAAAGAATAATACAATATTACCAGGTATGGTTCATCCAAGAAAGTCAAAGATTAGGACATTATGGCAGAGATGAGCAGCTGTCCATTAAAAATCATTGTTTTTTCATCTATGGTAGGTATTTGTTGCTAGAAATTAGCTACCCAAACTGGAACTACATTGACCAACTATTCTTGCAGTCGGGTGTGATATGTGATTAGGTTTTAGCCAGTGGAATGTGAGCAGAAGTGGCATGTGCCACTTGAAGGTACCTCTTAGAAGGTACTGCTTCATGCTCTTATTCCCTGTTGGGTGGTTGAAATGAAAATGATACCAGGATCTTGGAGCTATATTTCAAAGATGGTAGAGGCTCTGTCAGTCTGGGTCTCTGCATGATTACATGAAGGAGAATTGCCTTGTTAATCCACTCATCTCTTTAGTTCTGTCCTGTAAAAATAAAGTCTTAAGCTATTATACTTTCATTCTGTTTGTTGCAGAAGCTAGCCTGCCCTAACTATTAATAATAAATGTATCTATTAATATAAATCATCTAGATGACAAGAAAAAAGACACAATTATTATTCATACATTTTATAAAAGTGCTTGATAAAATTCCACTTCTCATCATTGGTGTAAACTATTTTTGAGATATAACAGCATCCCTGACCTTACAGTTTGGTTGTCCATTCTCATATTCCTAAACTTTTTGATGAGTTCCCCTCTTTTTGCTTAAACTAATCTAACCTAACTTCTGTCACTTGATATCATGGCCAAAAGAATGAAATGCAGTATGTTTTAAATAATAATTTTGATTTTCTTCTAAATAAGTAGGATACTTTCCTCCTTTAATCAAAAAAAAGTACATGGTAAATTTATTAGTTTGCCAGCACTTGCAAGAATAAGGCCCTATCAATAAGGTTCTTCCTCCAAGTACAAAATAGTTACTTATTCTATGACCCAACAACAAGAAATGGGCTTTGGTGATCAATTGGCATATGTTGGTTTGATATAATCACTCATCCAGCAAGACCAGTAAGTAAACCAAATGTCATCTCTCTCAGGTAAAAGAATTCAGAATACTGGCAATATCACAGGCAGATATCATAGTCCTTCATAAAGGAGGCTTAGTGTACTGTTATATAACGTTCTATAACAAAATGCAACAAGACTTAACAGACAAGAACTTCTAGTTATAACTGTAAATTGATATATTGTTATTTTCTGCAAAAGCAGCCATCTATATGGAAATAATTCTTATTTCAGAAATTCCAAAACTTGTAGAAGAGTAGAGCAAACTCCATTCAGTTTCTACAGAGTGATCCCCACTGGAAGCCTTTACAAGAAAATAAGGTTACTGTTTATATTACTAAAAATATGCTATTACCATAAACATCCCTTTTGCTACA
This sequence comes from Cheirogaleus major, assembly GCA_963574435.1. Lineage (NCBI taxonomy): Eukaryota > Metazoa > Chordata > Mammalia > Primates > Cheirogaleidae > Cheirogaleus > Cheirogaleus major. The sequence continues at coordinate 7,272 of CAUYPO010017373.1, read as the reverse complement.
AATGTTTTGAATTGTTTCTGAGGAATCCTGTGTTTTTCCTTATAGATTATGGTTATTCCCTGACTTGATGCGATTTCTGTATTAAGCAGGTACTTTTAAAAGCAAGTGACAGAAGCTCAACTCAAAATAGTTTAAGGAAAAAAAGTGGAGGAGGTAACTAATAATATTGGCTAATGTACTTAAGAAGTTCAGGCAATTAGAAAGCCTAAACTAGGCTGGATCCAGAAACTCAACGTCTTCATTTTTTAGACAAGTTCTCCTCATGTGGTAAAAATGGCAACTGTCATTTCTAGGCTTACATCATACTTAGAGATAGAGATGCTATTGAAAAGTTTTTTTCTTGAACTTTTGAATCAGTGTCCTATACCTTGTGGTCATCCTTGAGCCAGTCACTGTCCTGAGCAGATACAGAGCTCTGATTGGTTGGGTGCTATGACCCCCTCTGTGGCAGAGCTTCTGCACTGACTTACATGGAAAGGATTCTCTGAGAGAAAGAGGGCTCTGTTAGTAGAAAGCTGGGAGTGGCAACTAAGCCCAAACCTGCTAAGCAGACAAAACATGAGCTACCACAATCCATAAAAGTTAATTCCATTTCAACTGATATCATGAACATTAAGGAGAAAAGCATCATTATTTCTACTTACATTATTTGTCATTTCTGAAACTTATAAACCATGTTTTGCCTTGAGTACAATGTCAAGTGGTACTGTCTATCTATCGGCATTTGTGGCTGGCAGGACTAACTCATATTCATCAAGACATATCTCTTTTAGTTGTGGTAATGCATCAAATTATAAAATTCCCTTTGACAAATCAATTCCTATTTGTGGAATTTTTGACTGATGAAGAATAGAAGAGTCAGCTTCAGTCACAGAGTAGTGCTTTTTTTTCTGTTCAAAGCAGAACAGAATCTGTAAAATTGGACAAAGAATATACAAAACAAGGCCCACTACTCCATTAACACCACACCCCAATCCATTAGGCTGATCACTCTACAAAACCAGCAATAATTATGAATCAGATCAACCACAGACAGATACCAAGGAAAGAAGAAAAGAAAGGAGGGAGGGAGGAGAGAAGGAAGAAGGAAGGAAGGAATTCTCAGCCCATAATATCAGGTGTGCAAACAATCTCTCATTAAAATTTATTTTCAATCAACCTAATACTGAATCTTGTCCCCAGTTTACTGAGTTGAAGAATAATCTAACCTGTTATGATTGCAGAATTCCCCACCCTTCCTTCCAGAGTTTTGCAAAACACCAGGATCAAAATAGCTCTAAGAATGTGGGGAGGCCCATCTGGTGGTCATCCATCCATACTGGTGCCCACTCAGACACCCATAATTATCCCAGTCCACATGCTCACTTCAGGAGAGGTTGTTCTGCTGTTTTTCTGTGAAGCTTGAGGCATGTGACTCTTAGGCAAGGCTTGGAGGCCTAGGAGATGGCAGCCATTTTCCTCTGAAGTCTTGCCATAACTGCAAAGACAACCTGATCCCTGAGCATACGTGCCCTCTCTCTTTAGGAGGTATAAATTTTCCTGTCCTTCCAATTTCTTAGAAGCTTTCCCCTCTTGTTACCTCATTTCTGACTCATGCACCTGCTCTCAACTCTCTCTTTTTTGGGACACTAACATAATCTTTCATAGCTTTAAGATTCTGAAAAATTAAAGCTTAACAGAAGATAAACAGCACGTCAAAACTTCTGCTTTCTACAGAATACATTACAAACATTCCAGAGCCAAAAATTACAAAGCATGGCTACCGCTTTAAAATGAGGGGGAAAGGAAAGATAAGAGAAAAAAAATCACAATTTAATACATACTGATAGATCATTAGCCCCATTTCACTGGAAAGAAGAGGAGAAGAAAAAACAGAAAAATGAAGATGAAGTTCAGAAAGTTTAATTATCGGAGCCCTCTACCAGGAAGTGGTAGAACCTGAGTATTTCCCAGTCAGTACTCTTTGCAAACCTATCCTAACCCTCACCTTGTTCAACATGAAACATTCTAAAAAATTAGAGTTAAATTCCAAAGTTAAAAATCCTCTATCGATTTAATTATTCTTCTAGTTGTTTAACTTCATCAATTTAATTGACTATTGCTTTAGAGATAGCCTTGGATTGCTCAGAAATGTGCTTGGTGCTAAGCCCTCCAATCATCTGTTAAAAACATCTTTTAGGCTGAAAGTGTCCATAAGTTACCATGGTATAGCTTAGGATTCAAAATGGCAAAAATACTAGAATCTGACAAAAAATTTGAGAACTATTAAAAAACACAATCCCTAAACTCCCATTTTTTTTATAGCTCCTTAGTAGCAAAGTGGGATTTGGTGGTCTTTTTTTTCATTTGCAATTGTTGTTCCAAGCTGCCTTACTCATCCCTGAGACATCAGATACCTGAAACTAAGCCAGATGGCAGATTCCTACCATTAAATTAGTAATAGCAAAGAATCAATATGTGAATCCTCTGCTCTTACTCTGTATGTTCAAAGACCTGGGAATGTTCCCAGAAAATACGTGGGTTAGCTGAAGTCCAAACACTATGGCAGAGAAAACTGGGCTGTAAAGAATTGTTTAGTAAAAAAGCTAACACAATAGTCAATTTTTTTTAGCTCTTTATAATAATGGGCCTGTTTGATGACCAAAAGAATTGAATCCCAGAACTCTTAGGACTTCTCCAAAATTTGGAACAATGGAGGTACTATTTAGGTAGAGAATAACGATTCTAGAAAAGAAATTCAGGGAGTTCATATATTATTAGATAATATTGTCTCTGTAAAATAAATAATGGCCTTGATTTTAAACATTGTTATTGAAATTCAGTAGAGTCTCATCATAGGTGCATTTAACTTTCTGGAATTAATTAAATAACTTTTTAGAAAAACTTAGTTGTTAGCTTTGGAACTTCAAATAAGTCATATCCTGCTGGTGATTGTAGAGAACTTTTTAAAGTTTCAAATTTTGGCTTTTTGAAATTTTTGTCGTAAGTACTAAATTTTGAATCTAATCCCCACACAATATGATGTTGCTGCAGTGTTGTCAAACTGAAAACGACGGCCAGCTGTTTGGTGGCATGAAGTTAAAAGATCACATATATGGTCATTCTCTCAGGTGATTCTATGTAAAGCACTTACTCTCAAGTGAGGCAAGTCTCACTTTCTGCAAAGTTGGGGTAACAATTATCACCTTCCTTCCGTCATAGTATGACTTTTGTAAAAATCAAATTACATAACATATATGATAGTATTTGGTAAAATTTGAAAAAACCATTTAAATCCAAGATATTAGTCACTGTTATCCATAGGATGCTTATTCTTATTTTCATTCTTACCATTATAATCAGGTCCCTGATTTGAAGATTAATCTTGGAAGGGTTTGTGGAAACCAAATTTAATAAAATCCACACTAACCACAGTCAGTTCAAAAGGATCTTTGCAATCCTTTGGGCCAGCACCCTCAATCTAAGTCAAAGGATGAAGGTGCTATTAGCATATATTAAGAGGCTATTTTGGTAATCTTTACCTATGTTTCACTAGAGTTTCTCTAAGTGCTTTATGCCTTTCATTTTATTTTACTCCATGAAAAATGTAAATAAAGTAAATTACTCCCTTTTTTTATATTAGTTTGTAATAGGATGATGAGTGGGACTTTGTTGCTCCTAAATGAATTACCAGAAAATTAATTTCTGAAAATAGATAATAAGAGTCCACCTGAAAAGAAGAGAAACTAGGAGGAGTTCAAGATGGCTGATTAGAGGCATAGCTCCAATAGAAGGAAGGCAATAATAAAGATTAAGGAAGAAATAAATAATAGAAAAAACAAAACTATAGAAGAAATCAAATAAACCAAAATTTGATTCTTTGGGAAGATTGAAAAATTGGCAAATCTTTTACTAGAATGACCAATTCATCTGTTACATGCTTCCATTTATATAAAATATCCAAACAAAAATATTTCACTATAGAATACTCAAATCCATAGGGCAATATATAGATTAGTAGCTGACAGAGGCTGTGAAGAGGGAGGACTGGGAAGTGATTGGTAATGGGTACAGGGTTTCTTTTTGGAGTTATGACAATATTCTAAAATTAGATAGTGGCAAAACCACAATGACATACTAGTACCCACTCTCTGTGTTCTGTCTGGCTGAACCTACAGCTAGAGTCACCTCAAAAGAAGTAGCAAGGAATTCCCACAGGGGACTGCCCCAAACTGTCCTGAGATGGGGCTGGTTGGCATCTCTAAGAAAGAAGCACTAAATGCCAGGGTGATCAATCCAAAGCATTTTTTTTTTTTTTTGAGACAGAGTCTCCCTCTATTGCCCAGGCTACAGTGCTATGGCATCAGTTTAGCTCACAGAAACCCCAAACTTCTGGGCTCAAGTGATCCTCCTGCCTCAGCCTCTCAAGTAGGTGGGACTAAAGGCACCCGCCACCATGCCCGGCTAATTTTTTCTATTTTTAGTAGAGACAGGGTTTTGCTCTTGCTCAGGCTTGTCTTGAACTCCTGAGCTCAAGGGATCCTCCCACCTTGGTCTCCCAAAGTGCTAGGATTACAGGTGTGAGCCACCACGCTTGGCCAATCTAAAACATTTATTAGGGAAACTTACATATAGAGGGCTGCAGCAATCCTCATGATAGACAATAAGAAACGGAATATTCTACCTAGTTTTGTCCACAATGAGGGGGTCAGGTTATGAAGTTTATACAGTTTAAGAATTTGTCTCAGGGTGTGGGTCACTTTCTACATGTTAAGCAACATGTTTGATCTTTCAGTGTCTTGGACAATGACCTAAAAAGACTTTATCAGCACCTGGGAATGTTCAAGGCCTCAGCTTAGGTTCAAACCTGTAGAAGAAAATTTGCATCTGGCTGGGTCACAGAGCAGTCAAGGTACACTGTGTTTCTCAGTCAAGAAATAGAAAAAAAGCAGGGAGAACCAGGGTGCCCTAACCTAGAATGGGTACCTTTCTGAAGATAGACAATACTAAATGTTGGTGAAGATGGGGAGAACTTGGAACTCTCACCCATTTTTAGTGGGAGTGAAAAATGGTATAGACACTTAGAGAAATAGTTGACAGTTTCTTAAAAAATTAAGCATACACTTACCAGACAGCCCATCAATTCCACTCCCAGGAATCTACTCAAGAGAAATTAAAACTATAAATGTACTAAAAGTCATTGAATAAGATACTTAAGATGTGTGAATTTTTTGATATGTAAATTATACCTCAGTAAATGTAAATATACCTTAATATGTAAAATTTGCAAAAGTTGTATACATCATCTCGTCATATGATGTACCTGATTTAAGATTATTCAATGGCTTTTCATTGCTCTTAGACAAATTTCAAAATCCTGCATAATCCAGCCACTGCTTATGCTTCCAGGTTTATCTAATCTGTCTTTTTTCTTGCCATTGTACACAGTCCTTTATTGGCTTCATCTTATTCCCTCAAAAGTTTCTGTAGGTTCTTTTCTTTCTCAAATCTTTTTTCTTCCTTTTTTTTTAAAAAAAAATTCTTGACATATTAATTAATATACAAAAATTGCACATATTAATAACATGCACATCTTGATGCATTTGGACATATGCATATACCAGTGATACCCTCACCATACCCAAGGTATGAAACATATCTATTACTTTCAATTTTTCTCTGTGTACTTTGATATGTTAGGGGTTTTTCTGTTTTGTTTTTTGGATTTTTTTTTCTTTTTGGTAAGAACACTTAGCATGAGATCTAACCTCTTAACATATTTTATAGTATATAATACTATATACTAGTATTATATACTAGTATAATACTAGTATATAATACTGTTTTGTTAACTGTAGGTACTATTTTTTCCTTGGATATTACAAATGAACTGTCCCTTCTGTCTACAAAATGCATCCCACCTTCCCTTTTCACCCTATTAAACAGGCATCCCACCCAAACATTACCAGTTATAACCACATTATTCTCTCTTTTTAATATGTATATCAATTTCTTATCTATTTCACTTGACATCAGGGTAGTGACTTTTTATCTTCCAATCCCTAGAACAGTGTCTGGAAAAGGATATATGTTCAACCAGTATTTGTCTAAAATGAACGTATAGAGACCTGTCCTGAGCTCCTATTCTAGACTGTCCCTACTACAAACTTTTGGTCTTCCAACTTTCTACTTGACAGCACTGGTTTAGCACTGGTTTACCTGTTCATTCTTTATTTTAAAGATATAACTTCTTTTTAACATTTAGATTCTCAAATCATAACAGAAATCGATCTCCATAGATTGTGGTTCTTAATCTATACCCTAATTTTTCTTCCAATTTTTTTTTTGGTTAAATTTGGTAGTTATGGCTGGGTGCAGTGGCTCATGCCTGTAATCCCAGCACTTATGAAGGACAAGGTGGGAGGATCACTTGAGGCCAGGAGTTTGAAAATAGCTTGGGCAAAATACCAAGACCCTCATCTCTTAAAACCTTTTTTTAAAACTTAGTCAGGCATGGTGGCACATTCCTAGTTCTAGCTACTGGGGAGGCTGAGGCAGGAGGATAGCTTAAGTCCAGGAGTTCAAGGTTGCAGTGAGCTATGATCACACTGTGGTAGCCTGGTAGCCTAAGAAACAGAGCAAGACCTTGTCCCTTAAAAAAAAAAAAAAAAAAAAGATCTTTGGCCTAAGACATAGACAGAGAAAACTTGTTTTTATCAATTGGTCCATATTGTAATGCATAAAACAAGCAATTATTTGAGTCAATCAATCTTAAGACTCATTCCAACATGTGGTCTCACACACTATAACCCTCACTTGCCAGGGAAAACACAGCAAACCCAATGTCTGGGAATTGTATTGGTTTCATTTCAGTTGCTGCTTTGGCAGTTGGCCATGGGGGTAACAAAAAAAGAAAATATAAGCAAAGAGCAAAGGAGGTCAATGCTTTAAAAACTCAGAAGTACCATCTTCTAAGTCATTGTCAACTCCTATCCAACCACTGTTGTCTGTGTAGATTTTTTTTTCTTTTTTTTTTTTTTTTATTCCGTCTTGTAATGGGTGTACACATATTGTTAGGGTTACATACATTGCCCCTCCCCCCTCCCCCCCACATGCCAGCGCTTCAAGCGAGTCCAATCCCCAGGTGGTGCGGATGGCACACCTTATGTAACTCTACACTACTTCCCCCCTCCCGCCTGCCCTCCATCCAACATAAGATTTTTTTTTTTTTTTTACATGTTGGATACCTTGTATAGCTTTGCCTCTCCCTAAGAAGGATTAGAGGTATGCCCT